>CM038042.1:95759538-95764158 GCA_021397845.1 Areca catechu | reverse complement strand
AAGGTGGTGCATCTAGACGTATATTCCTTAAGGCCCGATCATCCTGATCAAAAGTATCATGGCGAGGTCTTCTAGGATTTGGCTCCGGAGTGTGATCAATATAATCCTGATGTGGCCTTCTATGAATGGATCAGGTGTATGTTCCTGTCGTTGGGCTCTAGGGTGAACTGAAGGTAATCTGGGTGAAGGTGGTTCAGTTGGGGTCAACCTAGATTCCTCTAGGGTCCTATCCTTTCCTCGAACTGGTCAAACCTAGCATCCAAACGGTCCATCTTCTCGATCATAGATCTCATAAGGCTTTCCATACTAGTATCCATGGATGAACTAGGTTGGGCTTGTGAAGGGTGGTAAGGTGTGCCTGACCTAGTTGTCATGCAAACAATTAGACTCAGACCCGAACTACGAGTTTTCTAAACCGGTTAGTCCAAATAAACTGAGTTGACTAGATACAATCAAATCAACAGCTACTCTCTTCCACTGGCCAGTCAGGAGGGGGGTCTGTGGGAGGTTCCCCCAGCTTTCACTGGGTCCTAATTAAAAACCACAAGAACCGCTTAGGCTTGAGCCACTTAACCTCTATCCTTGACACCAGCTTCCAATAATAGATGAAGAAATGGGTTGCACAAGCTTTCCCAATTGAATTGAACTGGACCTAGAGTTCCAAGCTAGTTGCCTAATCAAGGTGGCAAGCTAGATTGTAGTAACTCTATACTTGGCCAGGTTTTAGAACAAGGGGAGTGTGAGATCCTGTCTCTGGCCTACCTAGGCCCGGTGGAATTGGCCCGATAGACGGATCAGCACCCAAGCCCTTAGTCCCAATTCTAGACACCAAGTAATAGGGCACACACAAGACTAGTTGACACAATGAGTTGACAATAACCTGGGCTCGACCAAATTGATGTCCCTAACCCACTAGGGCAATTAATGTCTAATCAATTTTAGTTAGGGATTGGATCGATATGCAATTTGGTGATTTTTGGGCTAGGGACAGGTGATGAAATCCTGACCCTATGTCAATTTCATGCCTTAATTTGATTTGTCATGAGATGCATGCAAATTTCAAATTTCAGGTGCAGAAGTAGTGTGTTGCAGTTTAAATGTGGTATTGATAAGTGCAGAAAAAAATATCAGAAAAATCTAAAAAAATCACAGAAAACTCCTAACTTATAGATGACATACCAGATGAAACAGATTTCAAAATAAAATCTGTACTATTCTAGGCAGATTCTGAAATGAAGATAATGAAAAGGAACAGAACAGAACAGAAACCTTAATTACACTGATGGACTGCAGGAATTTTCATTTTTTTGTAATTTTTTTCTCAGATTGAAATTTAAAACGGTGATAAAAAACTTAAAATGGAATAGGAAAAAAAATATTCCAACGAGGAATGTGATACTTGCCTTTGAGTTGCAGGCGGATTACAGTCAGCCTACAGAAAATACAGCAAGCAGAAAAACAGAACGTGACCAATACAAAATTCACAAATGAAATCTAAAAGTCCTTTGGCTTTCTTTTTCACGGGTCAATCACAATGGCACCCCGACACGCCTTAGGAGATCCCCGTGGAATGGGAAGAGAGGGTGTTTAAACCCTACTTTCTCCTAAGACCGGACGGCCTGGTAACGCCCCCGATCCAAGTACTTCAAGGACTTAATGCTATGCAATCAGGAACTTATTCTACCATGCTCTGATACCAAGATTGGTGGGGACATGCAAGATGAGAATGCAACTATGCAACCCTAAAGGAGATTAGCAAAGATTAACTTAGCAATTTCTTATTTGCATATGATTAGTTCAGCATATAGTATCAAAGGAGGTCTAATAAAGAGAACTCGAACGATCAAACGTAAACCTAATTAATAAGACTATCAAAATAACAAAGAAATAGGAATAAGATTCGAACCACACAAGTTAAGCTAGGCAATTTAATATTTCAGACCTAATCGATACTAGAACATACCTAGCATTAATCTTTCAAGTAGATCAAGATCACTCATGAAGAGACCTCCCAAATGACAAGACCATACTACAAATTGAGGGCCCTTCTTGTTTTCTGGATTATGGCAAATAATTCCTTCCTCTTGAGTTCGGAATCCCGGAGAACCCTACAACAAAGAAACCTTGAGATTAGGAATGGTAAAATACGTTAGTCATGAAATGGAAAAAACTAAAGAAGAGTCGAGGAAGCAGTGTTGAAGAATAATCTTGGCGCCATGGTAGATCACTTGAAATGGATTGGCCGGCCTCCTTGTGATGGTCTTCTTGATCAACCTTAGATATTGAAGAGCTAGCTTGAGATTGGAGAAGAAGAAGAGTGTCTTAGGCGTTGGAGATGGAGGAGGAGAAAGTAGGGTTGGCGTGGGATAGGGAGAGGAATTTAGAACTACCACTTAGGCACATAGAACTCACATAGAAGAAAACTTTTATTTTTTCTTTTCCATCCTTTCTTTACAAGAAGACTAAGAGTCTTTTATAGACTATTAAGCCATTTTGAATTCAAACTACACCAAATATCATGGAGAAAAATTTGTGGAGAAAAAATGGGGCATCCCATGAGTAGTGGAGGAAGTTGTGGAGGAGGTTGTAGCTAATTCAAATTCAAATTCCCCTTTTCTTCTCTTGGGTGGCAACCTTGGATGGTGAGGTGGCATGTGTGATGTGGCAGCAACCTTGGATGGTGAGGTGGTATGTGTGATGTGGCAGCAACCTGGATGATGAGGTGGCATGTGGTCCCCACTTGAGGTGGCTTTGGTCTTGCTTTGGAGTATAAGTCTTGAGTCTTCTTTAGTCTTCAAATGTGGTTTGGTTTGATTCTTCATGGAGGTTTGGTTTGATTCTTCATGGATTGGACTTGACTCATTTGGACCCAACTCTCAAATACAAGATTAATCAGGCTGGACTAGTTCCAACATAAAATTGAAATGGACTCGAATTACATAATTATTTGGACTCAAAATTAAAGAAAGAAAAAAAATTACAGGACTTTCTTTTACTCATCCAACCATAAGGACTCGGATTTGACTTGAATTGGTTGGAGTCTCTTCCTGATTCTGGTGCCACACCACCACCCCAGCCAAACTCCCCACCTGACAATGTCTTCCGCCCAGATCGGCCCGCGAGGGCTGGCCTTGGAGCCAAAAGGAGGGGCCGGCCCCGCTTCCGACTCATGGAATAAGTAAAATATGTTTAAAAAGTAGGGTATTTCACTGCGCGGCCGGGCCGGCTCCACTTATCCTACACCTCTCAAGTCATTTCACAAAGTTGGACTAGAGTCAAGTAAACAGGGTCTTCTTTCCCCGCTGTTTACCAAGCCCGTTCCTTGGCTGTGGTTTCGCGGATAGTAGAAAGGACAGTGGGAACTCGTAATCCATTCATGCGCGTCACTAATTAGATGACAGGCATTCGGCACTTAAGAGAGTCATAGTACTCCCGCCGTACCCGCGCTTGGTGAATTCTTCACTTGACTTTCAGAGCACTGGGCAGAATCACATTGCGTGAGCATCCGCGGGGGACCATCGCAATGCTTTGTTTTTAATTAAACAGTCGGATTCCCCTTGTCCGTAACAGTTCTGAGTCGGATTCCAGGTCCTGGCAGTGCCCGGGCGGGGCACCGGAACCGCGCACGCCCGAGCCAAGGCACGCGCCTGGGACTCGAGCCCGGCGGTGCCAGGACCCGTGAAAGCCCGAGCCCTTGCGAGAGACCGTGGAATAGAGCCCGGCAGTGCCGGGAAAGCAAATAGCCGTGCCATGACCCGCGCACGCCCGTGCCATGACCCAGGGCGCGCGCGCCAGGGGAACCGCGCACGCACGTCCGTGCAATGACCCGTGCATGCCAGCGCTTTGCCCCTTGCGCCCGGCAGCGCCGTGACCCACGTACGCCCGTGTTCTTGCACACGCCCGGGCTTACGCCTGCCGGTGCCATGACTCGTGCACCGCCCGCGCCCGACCCCTTGCGCCGGCCGGTGCCATGACCCGCGCACGCTCGGGGCCTTGCACCCGTCGTGCCATGACCCGCGCACGCCCGCTCCCTTGCGCGCGGCCGTGGCCTTGCGCCCGGCGGTGCCGCGACCCGTGCACGCCCTCGCCCGCGGGCCGTGACCGCTCATGCCGTGCCAAGACCCGCGCGCACGCCCGGTGCTATGCACCGGCCGTGCCGCATGACCAGCGCGCCCGTGCCAGGAACGGCACGCGCCGTGCCCTCGTGCGAGCTCGGTGCCTCGCACCCGCCCGTACCGTGACCGACGCACGCCCTTGGCACGACCCACGCGTGCCTTGCGCCCGCCCGTGCCATGGCCAGCGCCCGGCTCCTCGCGCCCGGCAGCGCCGTGACCCGTGCAAGCCCGTGCCACGACCCGCGCGCGCGCCGGGTGACACGTGCCAGGTGGCCCCGTGACGGGCGCGCGCCCGTTGCCACGACACGCGCGCGCCCGTGCCACGACCCGCGCGACCCGTGCCATGAACCCGCGCGCGCCCGTGACATGACCCGCGCGCGGCCGTGCCATGACCAAGCGCGAGCGACCGAAGGCGCCGTGACCTGCGCACGCCCGTGCCGTGACCCGCGCCCGGAAGCGCCGTGACCGCGCACGCCCGTGGCATGCCCGCGCACACTAGTGCCGT
>CM038042.1:95704538-95754538 GCA_021397845.1 Areca catechu | reverse complement strand
GCGTCCGCGCCTGCCGTCCGCGCCGCCCGGGCGTGCCCGCATCCGGCCGTGCGATGCCGGGGCCCACCGTGGGATTCGGGTCTCCGTCGCCATGGCACGGTCGCGGCAGCGTGGGCGCTCACCGGGCCCTCACGGAGGGTCCGGAGTCGCGCCCGCGCTCTCGGGACCCGTGTCTCGACGCGCACGGCACGGGCACCCACCCGGAGTATCTTGGTTTCATCCAATGCGACGAACCCGGTGCTCCGGGAGGGGCATCCGACCAAAGGAGGGGAGTGGCCGGGGAGAGCGCGCCGTCTCCGGTACCGGCGGGCTGGGCACTGCGGCCCGACGGCTCCGACGCGATGCCCGGTGCCTTTCCGCAACCGTCGCTAGGGCATGCATCCGACCCCGCAGCTGGAGCCGCCGAGCAGGCAATCCACCGCCGCCGCACCGGCACCCCCCGCGCTCAAGCCGGGACCTGCACGGCAGCGCCCGGGCGGATGGTCGCGCCGCCGCACCAGCAACACGCGACAGGGACGGGGACGTCGAGGTCGACGGCGCCGTGCCCGCCAGGGCGGGTGCCCGAGCGGTACGGTGCCCCCGCTCCGTTTCGCCGGCCGGGCACGGCGACGGTCCGCGAGATAGGGATAAAGGGGGCGCGCGCGCCTTTCCGCCTCTCCGGGCCCCGGTCCCGGCGGTCGTCCGCCGCGGCACCCTCGCCGGTGCAAGGCCGTGCCTTCCACCTCGCCGGTGCAAGGCCGTGCCTTCCACCTCGCCGCTCGGCACGGGCGAGCCATCCCGCCACGCCGTGACGACGGGCCCTCCGCGCGCCCCCGCGGTCGGTGCGATGGCGTCCCGCACGTGCCCGCTCGCGGGTCGTCGCTTCGCCGCCACCCTGTCGGCGGTGGTCGATAGGTCCACGCGCTGCACGCGACCTCCGACCTCATCGTGGGACCCGCATCCGGATCGGGGTTGCGCCCTCGCACGGGTTGGCTCGGGGGGCCGGGGTTCGGGATCGTGGGTGGGGTACGAATCCGTGCGACTCCGGGCTGGATCTCAGTGGATCGTGGCAGCAAGGCCACTCTACCACTTACAATGCCCCGTCGCGTATTTAAGTCGTCTACAAAGGATTCTACCCGCCGCCCGTCCTGAATTGCGCTCCATGGTGGCCGCCAGCGATCGCTACGCCGCGGGGGCTGCGCCTGCGACACGAGCGCTTGGGTCCGAGGTCCCCTACTGCAGGTCGGGATACGGACGGCGGGCTCGGGCGCCGCTTCACTAGCTTGGATTCTGACTTAGAGGTGTTCAGTCATAATCCGGCACACGGTAGCTTCGCGCCACTAGCTTTTCAACCAAGCGCGATGACCAATTGTGTGAATCAATGGTTCCTCTCATACTAGGTTGAATTACTATCACGGCACGGCCATCAGTAGGGTAAAACTAACCTGTCTCACGACGGTCTAAACCCAGCTCACGTTCCCTATTGGTGGGTAAACAATCCAACACTTAGTGAATTCTGCTTCACAATGATAGGAAGAGCCGACATCGAAGGATCAAAAAGCAACGTCGCTGGTGCGGGCACCAGACTCAGAAGAAGACTTCAGAGCTCCATCTGGATCTCTGATTAACCTTGCCCGAAGAATTAGGGTTTTTTGGCTTGTAATAAGGGTTGACTTGATCAACTCAATTTTAGTTTGAGTCTGTATTACCTGCATTTTTATTTTGTTGAGTCATGTTGACTCAGTAGTGGACTAGGGCTTCAACCTGGGGTGTTACATTTTCTCCCAAGGCCAAGCAAGTGGGCGCCACACTCCCAGCCACACTCCAGCCATACGCCTGAGTCCAGGGGGTGCCACATCTCCATCCAGCAGGCTTTGGTCCCCACACCACAGATAGCAGCTCCCCTCTTTCATGCGACAATTGATGAGAAATCCACCAGGGGTCCACAAATCAAGGGGGCGGCCCAAGACTTCCCAAAAGAACCAAACTATGAAAGGGAAGAAATTCTCTTGGAGAGAAATTCAAGGAGGCGCCCATTACCTGCCAGAAATACTCAAAACAAAGTTAGAAGGAGCCATAACTTGGGGAGAAAGAAAAGAAGGTATCCAAAAAGGGTTGAGCCATGGAAGAAAGGAGATTTCTCTTGAAAAGCAAGGTTAGGAGGCGCCCTAATCATTCCAACTAAAGCCAGATATAAAAGGCAACAAATTTTCTCTTGGAGGGCAAGGTTAAGAGGTGCCCAACACTTCCAGATAAGGCCAAGCATAGAAGGAAACAAATATTTTCTTGGAGGTCAAGACAAGGAGGCGCCACCCACTTTCCTTTTGAAGCTTAAATCAACTTTGGAATTAATTGGCCGGCCATATGAGTAGGGATTGATATCCTAATTTGAAGATCCCCTCCTTTAGTCCCACATGGGAAGATGTAAAACCCTACTCTCTTGTAATGGCCTATAAATTAAACCCCCATGTAAGTTTGAAAGAAATCAGATGAATGACACCAAATTTTTTTTGTGAGCAAACTTTGTGTTTCTCTCTTCCGCACTTGCATCCAGGTGTTGAGCACCGTGAGGGAGTAATCTGGGTTCCCCAGGAACCTTGAGGAGGTGTGAGATCTCCAAAACCCCAACCCTAGGTTAGCCACTTCACTCCCAAACCCTAGCCGCCATCACCTTTCTCTTTTGATGCGGGACAGTGATTGGACTGGATCGCTGGCGAGCATGAATGTCACCAGAGATTAGGATTTGCAAAGAAGGAGGAAAGAAGAGGGTGCAGGGTTAAGAAAAATACTGGGGTTCACATAGATTCCCCAAGAAAAACAAGCACATAGAAAAGGGGCTCACACAGATGCCCTAGAAGAACAAGCACATAGCAAAGGGCTCACATAGATGCCCTGGGCTCACACAGATGCCCAAAATCAGGGATCACACAGAAACCCTGGGAA
The DNA here is from genome assembly GCA_021397845.1 of Areca catechu. NCBI lineage: Eukaryota > Viridiplantae > Streptophyta > Magnoliopsida > Arecales > Arecaceae > Areca > Areca catechu. The sequence continues at coordinate 95,751,616 of CM038042.1, read as the reverse complement.
GATGGAGAAGGGATCATACAGATACCCTAGGATCACACAGATCCTTCACACAGAACAATAGAAATTTATTCATCCATCCTCCTGTTACAAAAGGCTGAGGGTGGTATTTATAGATTTTCCAACCCTCATTTGAATTTGAATACAAGATAAAAAGATAAGAACGAATCAAATTCAAATATAAGATAGGATAAGATAAGCCTATCCATATATCAATCCTAACCAACCAAATCCTAAATCAAATTCAAAATAAGATAGGATAAGATAAGCCTATCCATATATCAATCATAACCAACCAAATCCTAATTTAAATTTCAAATAAAAGATAGGATAAGATAAGCCTATCCATATCTCAATCATAACCAACAAAATCCTAATTTAAATTTCAAATAAAAGATAAATCCTAAATTTATTTTTCAAATTTATTTGCTGCTCCGAAATTTGTGCTGCTCCGAGATTCGTGCAGGATGATGTCCCCATCATTCTCCTGAGGTGGGGAAAGCAGGGGGTGTCGACACAGAAAAGAGTTGGGAAGAAGAAACGTACCCTAATCCGTCTAGGCTCTGATACCAAGTTGATGGGGCACGGGATAGGGATAGGATCGTCGGCGAGCTAAGAAGTCACCGAAGATTAGGGTATCCTATTTTTTTTCTATTTTCTGATTTCTTTATGGTGGTGACGAAGGAAAAAATAGGGATGGAGGATAACGAGGATGGACTACCATGAACCCTGAAACCCACTCTCACAGAGAGACTTCACACCTCTAGGCATTATACCTACCACCCACCTCACTACATGCAGTCTAGGGTATCTCACCTACCACCCATCTCACTACACGCGGAGCCCAGGGTATTTCACCTGCCACCCAGGTCACTCCTGGAGCCATGAGGGGGATTTCAAAGAACGTGGAGGAAAATGAAGATGGGGGGATAACTAGGGCATCACGCCCCTACGATGTCCCGAAGGACAAAGGCAACATCAACACCCGCAGGTGAAAACATAATGGGCCATAGCCCTGAACAACAACTGCCAAACCAACTGACAAACCAAATCCCAAAAATTCAATTTCTTCTCCCCTTTTACAATAGGAATGAGGGGTTATTTATAAGCTCCATAACCCTCATTTGAATTTGAATACAGGATAGGGATAACTCAAATTCAAATAAAAGATAGGATAAGATAAGCCTATCCATATCTCAATCATAACCAACAAATTCTAATTTAAATTTCAAATAAAAGATAAATCCTAAATTTATTTTTTTCTAATTTATTTGCTGCTCCGAAATTTGTGCTGCTCCGAGATTCATGCAGGATGATGTCCCCATCATTCTCCTGAGGTGGGGAGAACTTGACTTCGTCGGCGACAACTTCTGGATCGGCTGCAGGCGACGGAGACGGTCTTCACGAGCGATGGTAGCAGGGGGTGTCAACATAGAAAAGAGTTGGGAAGAAGAAACGTACCCTAATCCGTCTGGGCTCTGATACCACTTGATGCGGGACAGTGATTGGACTGGATCGCTGGCGAGCATGAATGTCACCAGAGATTAGGATTTGCAAAGAAGGAGGAAAGAAGAGGGTGCAGGGTTAAGAAAAATACTGGGGTTCACATAGATTCCCCAAGAAAAACAAGCACATAGAAAAGGGGCTCACACAGATGCCCTAGAAGAACAAGCACATAGCAAAGGGGCTCACATAGATGCCCTGGGCTCACACAGATGCCCAAAATCAGGGATCACACAGAAACCCTGGGAAGATGGAGAAGGGATCATACAGATACCCTAGGATCACACAGATCCTTCACACAGAACAATAGAAATTTTATTCATCCATCCTCCTGTTACAAAAGGCTGAGGGTGGTATTTATAGATTTTCCAACCCTCATTTGAATTTGAATACAAGATAAAAAGATAAGAACGAATCAAATTCAAATATAAGATAGGATAAGATAAGCCTATCCATATATCAATCCTAACCAACAAATCCTAAATCAAATTCAAATATAAGATAGGATAAGATAAGCCTATCCATATATCAATCATAACCAACCAAATCCTAATTTAAATTTCAAATAAAAGATAGGATAAGATAAGCCTATCCATATCTCAATCATAACCAACAAAATCCTAATTTAAATTTCAAATAAAAGATAAATCCTAAATTATTTTTCAAATTTATTTGCTGCTCCGAAATTTGTGCTGCTCCGAGATTCGTGCAGGATGATGTCCCCATCATCTTTCCACCAAGCCCTAGCATATCCCACTTCTCATGGCCAGCCTCTTCAAGTCAAGGCCGACCACCAGCATCCGGGTCCAGTCCGGATACTTCAGATCTACAGCAATTCTAAGAGAAAGTCAGATCAGCCTCCAGGAGAATCCTGATTTCAGTAACTTCAGCTTTCAAGTTCTTCAACCTGGTAAATCTTTTCTTGAGTATCTGAATTCCATCATTTGTTCCTCTTCTTTCCCAGATCTTGAGTCTAGGAGAAGCCGACCAAACCACAAGACCAGTATTGGAGGATCCATTGCGAAGGTATCCGAATCCGAGGATCCAACAATCTGCTCGAGAGAGTTCTTCCACAAAACTTTGTGAAGATCACTGTCTGGTTGGTAACCCATCTCTCCTCTCTATTTCTGTCCTGCTGAAAGTTCAGAGCGAAACCCTAGGTCTGGGAGTTTCTCAACCCCTAGCGATCCGTTACTTCTGAACTACTCTGATAATTTAGCTTCTTCTAAATTTGCTTTCAATTCTTACCTAGTTTCCTTCTACTTAGTTTAACTTTACTTTGAGTCGAAGCCAATTTCTGAAACATATATATATATAAAAAAAAAGAATTAATCTTAATTTTACTTCCGCATACGCTTCTTTGTTCTTTGTTCTGCATCATTTTTGGTATTAGAGCTTTCGTTCTGTATCAATTTGGTATCAGAGCCCTATCTAGGGTTTCTGTTTTGATTGCTTGTTTGAGTCTCTCTCTTTTTACTTTGTCTGCTCGAAGTAGACTCCCCAGGATGTCCGGTCCTAGGAACGAAGCGAGGTGCAAACCTCCTCTTCCCATTCCACGGGGTGTTCCTAGGGCGTGTAGGGGATCTGTTGGGTTATAACTTCGTAGCAGGAATTGTAAACGGGGAAGTGCTCTATTTTCAGCCCGTAATTATCCTGTTGCAGGAATTATTTCTCACTGTAGGTAACTCCAAATTTGGTGATTTTTGTTTTGCTGAAACCAGTATAATTGAACTAATTTTCTTAATTTTCTCATGATTTATTGGTTTCCGTGCGTTTTCTGAGAATTAAATTACTGCAACTCTGTTTTTGTGTTCTGCAATCCATTTATTTTTGAGTGTTCATCTCTTAATTCATCTTAAGGGTATTTGAGCATCTAAGATAAGGGGAGGAGTTGATAACCTCTCCTTAGCCCAAAACCACCACCCCTTCATTCGAACCTAAGCCTTTAATCTAAAAATTGATTAGACCTAATTTGCCCTAGTGGGCTAGGGACATCAACAAGTCGGGTCAAGGCTAGTGTTGAGTCAATTTGTCTGGTTACTCTATGTGTGCTTTGTACTCAGTGTCTAGAACGGTGGTTCAGGGATTCCATCCCGAAGGGCTTGTGTGCTGGTCTGCCTACCTGGCCAATCTCTGATTGGTGTCTAGGATTGGCATTCAGGGACCTAACACTCCCCTTACACCTGCCTGGCTGAGTCCTGAGTTACTACAGGCTAGCTTGCCACTCTGATTGGACATCTAGTTTTGGCTCTAGGTCTAGTTAGCCCGTAGTCGTTCAGTTGAGTCTCATTTTGTGTGTTTGCTTGCATCATCATGTCTACCCGGAATGGAGTACCCTACCAACCTAGTCAAATCCAACCTGATTTAGAGGCCATGGTTAGAGCTCTTACTGAGAGTATGAACAAATTGAGTCAGGATGTGACTGCTACTGCTACCCAGTGTAAAGAACAAGTCCATGAGAATTTACCCAGCTTAGGGATCGAGTCCAAGTACTTGAGAAACGTAGACATCAAAATTGGACCCCTGATCCAAAATTTAATAGGCCCCAACCTCATCCATGCCAGGAGCCTAGGAGGACCTTATACCGTGATCCCGAGCATAACCTTAGGAAGCCTAACCATGATATCTATAGTGTGGATCGTGTCTATGAGAGGTCCTTACAATATTCTAGACCAGTCACTCAACAACCCAAGTCTTCTAGATCAAACCATTTAGATCCACACCCATGCCCAAGTAAGGTCTCTACTAGCTTGAAACCCAGTGTGACCCAGGTTTCTATATCGCAAGAATGTTTGTTTTGTGGAGAAAGAGGCCATAAATCTAGTCAGTGCCCATGCATAGGACTGGCATGTGCACAGCTAAGTGGTAAGAATCATAAGGATGACATTAATGAGGGAGAACCCAAGCCTACCAATGAGGAAGAAAGGTTAGGTATGACAAGCCTAGAATCAGTTGACCCGATTACCACTGACCTGAAACCCATTGAAGATGGCATCGAGGAAGTATATGATGCTGGCTTGAGTCTAGTTGATGAATGTGAGGGGGAAGAACTTGAAGAATGTGACATTGATACTATTGGTTCCTTACCTGAGGAGACCTTGGAAAGCAACCAACTGATAGGACCTAGTTCAAAAATTCAAGAGATTTATGAGAACCGGGTTCCTTTAGTCAAATACCCCCAGGAAGAACTCATAGTGTTAGCCCGAGCTATTAGTTCGTACCCTCTAATGACAGTCATTCCCCAAGTACCAATTGAAGGTCTTTGCACTGAACTGTTTAAGTTTGCCCACCCTATGGTAGATCCTCTCTGTAGGATGACTGAATCAAGCCTCTTACAATTGGACCTTGTCCCATGCCCAGCCACTAAGGTCTCTCCCGTAATCTCAGTTGAAAATCCTTATCTTGAGCGGATTGGTTCACCCTGTCCTGTAGAAGTCCTCCTTATAGCCCCAGACCCCTTCCTTTGCATGACTGACCTACCCTTCTATAGAGTATACCTTTCCACACCCATAGGTCAAATTTCAAGTCTTGAGGTCATCATCCATAGGCCCTTCCATGAATCATTCTTCAATCCAGTTCTTGAGAAAATGGATCATTATTTGCTTAGAGAACAAACTTTAACTGTTGCAATCACATGTCCTAGGCTGCTTCCCGAACCATCTCTTGATCCATTCCTGGGAGTAGCAAACTTTTCCTTTCGAAAGGATGACCAGTTGACATCATAGATCACCATTCAAACCTTCAGGTCACCACCTTTAGTCAACAGGTAATTCGTGACTCCGCCTTATATTTCCTCCCTTTCTCTAGGACTTCCAATGCTTCTTACACCATCCAAGTATACTTTGTCGAAGTCTTTAGAGTGAACCACGTGTCAGAACCTATTAGGTTTGCCACCTACTTCTGGAAGACCTTATGGCACCTACTAGGCACCCATGATAAGTTTTCATGCTCTGCATGCCATCCTCCGACCCAAGGTCAAACCTAGAGAGTCGTAGTTTGTTAGATTTAGACCTAGGGTTCCTTTGAATAAAGTCCATTCTTTAGGAATGCATCATCAGTCGAGTTTAGGACATTGACTCAGATTTTGGTTTGATTGAGAGCATCAGGTATTGGGATTTGTATTTTGTTCAGGGCTGAAATTGCATTCAATGTTTCGATCAATAGGTCTATAGGCTAGAGTCCCTTTGAAATTGTTCATGAATACAAGCCTCAAACACCACTTGATCTGATTTCACTATTAGTCCACACACACAAGTCTCTTGATGCACTTGCATAGCAAGTAACGGACTTGCATAAAGAAATTCATGCCAAAATAAATTTAAGTAATGAAACTTATAAGAAGTTGGCTGATTCTCAAAGTCGAGTCAAAACTTTTGTTGAGGGAGACTATGTAATGATTAGGTTAAGGCCTGAACGGTTTTCTCCTGGAACCGTTAGAAAGTTACATGCTAGGATAGCTGGACCATTTAGAGTGGTGAAGAGAGTAGGATCCAATGCCTATGTGCTCGAGTTACCTCCAGAACTAGGCATTAGCTCTACTTTCAACATTACAGACCTAATAGAGTATAGGGAGCCAGCTGTGATTCCCGGTGAGGCTTTTGAACCTAATCCTGCTCTTGAGAGTGAACCTGACCCTGTGTGTCCACCAAAAACTGGCCTGTGAGGAAAGAGCAGATTGAAAAGATCCTAGACGATCAGGTTATCTCTACTCGTAATCGAGGATACCAAAGATACCTGGTCCGATGGCTAGGAAGGCCAGATTCTGATGACTCTTGGATCTCCCGAGAAGAATTACAAGAGTTGGACCCAGACCTCTTGGAGAGATACCAGAGCCAACTTGATCCATACTCAACAGGGTCGAGTTCCTCCACCCTGAAAGAATTGGTGCGGGCACCAGACTCAGAAGAAGACTTCAGAGCTCCATCTGGATCTCTGATTAACCTTGCCCGAAGAATTAGGGTTTTTGGCTTGTAATAAGGGTTGACTTGATCAACTCAATTTTAGTTTGAGTCTGTATTACCTGCATTTTTATTTTGTTGAGTCATGTTGACTCAGTAGTGGACTAGGGCTTCAACCTGGGGTGTTACATTTTCTCCCAAGGCCAAGCAAGTGGGCGCCACACTCCCAGCAACACTCCCAGCCATACGCCTGAGTCCAGGGGGTGCCACATCTACATCCAGCATGCTTTGGTCCCTACACCACAGATAGCAGCTCCCCTCTTTCATGCGACAATTGAGGAGAAATCCACCAGGGGTCCACAAATCAAGGGGGCGGCCCAAGACTTCCCAAAAGAACCAAACTATGAAAGGAAAGAAATTCTCTTGGAGAGAAATTCAAGGAGGCGCCCATTACCTGCCAGAAATACTCAAAACAAAGTTAGAAGGAGCCATAACTTGGGGAGAAAGAAAAGGAGGTATCCAAAAGGGTTGAGCCATGGAAGAAAGGAGATTTCTCTTGAAAAGCAAGGTTAGGAGGCGCCCTAATCATTCCAACTAAAGCCAGATATAAAAGGCAACAAATTTCTCTTGGAGGGCAAGGTTAAGAGGCACCCAAACACTTCCAGATAAGGCCAAGCATAGAAGGAAAAAATATTTTCTTGGAGGTCAAGACAAGGAGGTGCCACCCACTTTCCTTTTGAAGCTTAAATCAACTTTGGAATTAATTGGCTGGCCATATGAGTAGGGATTGATATCCTAATTTTAAGATCCCCTCCTTTAGTCCCACATGGGAAGATGTAAAACCCTACTCTCTTGTAATGGCCTATAAATTAAACCCCCATGTAAGTTTGAAAGAAATCAGATGAATGACACCAAATTTTTTTTGTGAGCAAACTTTGTGTTTTCTCTCTTCCGCACTTGCATCCAGGTGTTGAGCTCCGTAAGGGAGTAAATCCGGGTTCCCCAGGAACCTTGAGGAGGTGTGAGATCTCCAAAACCCCAACCCTAGGTTAGCCACTTCACTCCCAAACCCTAGCCGCCCATCACCTTTCTCTTTCCACCAAGCCCTAGCATATCCCACTTCTCATGGCCATCCTCTTCAAGTCAAGGCCGACCACCAGCATCCGGGTCCAGTCCGGATACTTCAGATCTACAGCAATTCTAAGAGGAAGTCAGATCAGCCTCCAAGAGAATCCTGATTTCAGTAACTTCAGCTTTCAAGTTCTTCAACCTGGTAAATCTTTTCTTGAGTATCTGAATTCCATCATTTGTTCCTCTTCTTTCCCAGATCTTGAGTCCAGGAGAAGCTGACCAAACCACAAGACCAGTATTGGAGGATCCATTGCGAAGGTATCCGAATCCGAGGATCCAACAATCTGCTCGAGAGAGTTCTTCCACCAAACTTTGTGAAGATCACTGTCTGGTTGGTAACCCATCTCTCCTCTCTATTTCTGTCTTGTTGAAAGTTCAGAGCGAAACCCTAGGTCTGGGAGTTTCTCAACCACTAGCGATCCGTTACTTCTGAACTACTCTGATAATTTAGCTTCTTCTAAATTGTGCTTTCAATCTTACCTAGTTTCCTTCTACTTAGTTTAACTTTACTTTGAGTCGAAGCCAATTTCTGAAACATATATATAAAAAAAAAAGAATTAATCTTAATTTTACTTCCGCATACGCTTCTTTGTTCTTTGTTCTGCATCATTTTGGTATCAGAGCATTCGTTCTGCATCAATTTTGGTATCAGAGCCCTATCTAGGGTTTCTGTTTTGATTGCTTGTTCGAGTCTCTCTCTTTTTACTTTGTCTGCTCGAAGTAGACTCCCCAGGACATCCGGTCCTAGGAACGAAGCGAGGTGCAAACCTCCTCTTCCCATTCCATGGGGTGTTCCTAGGGCGTGTAGGGGATCCGTTGGGTTATAACTTCGTAGCAGGAATTGTAAACGGGGAAGTGCTCTATTTTCAGCCCATAATTATCCTATTGCAGGAATTATTTTCACTGTAGGTAACTCCAAATTTGGTTATTTTTCTTTTGCTGAAACCAGTATAAATGAATCTAATTTGCGTAATTTTCTCATGATTTATTGGTTTCTGTGCAATTTCTGAGAATTAAATTACTGCAACGCTATTTTTGTGTTCTGCAATCCATTTATTTTTGAGTGTTCATCTCTTAATTCATCTTAAGGGTATTTGAGCATCTAAGATAAGAGGAGGAGTTGATAACCTCTCCTTAGCCCAAAACCACCACCCCTTCATTCGAACCTAAGCCTTTAATCTAAAATTGATTAGACCTAATTTGCCCTAATGGGCTAGGGACATCAACAAGTCGGGTCAAGGCTAGTGTTGAGTTAGTTTGTCTGGTTACTCTGTGTGTGCTTTGTACTCAGTGTTTAGAATGGTGGTTCAGGGATTCCATCCCGAAGGGCTTGTGTGCTGGTCCGCCTACCTGGACAATCTCTGATTGGTGTCTAGGATTGGCATTCAGGGACCTAACACTCCCCTTACACCTGCCTGGCTGAGTCCTGAATTACTACAGACTAGCTTGCCACTCTGATTGGACATCTAGTTTAGGCTCTAGGTCTAGTTAGCCCGTAGTCGTTCAGTTGAGTCTCATTTTGTGTGTTTGCTTGCATCATCATGTCTACCCGGAATGGAGTACCCTACCAACCTAGTCAAATCCAACCTGATTTAGAGGCCATGGTTAGAGCTCTTACTGAGAGTATGAACAAATTGAGTCAGGATGTGACTGCTACTGTTACCCAGTGTAAAGAACAAGTCCATGAGAATTTTACCCAGCTTAGGGATCGAGTCCAAGTACTTGAGAAACGTAGACATCAAAATTGGACCCCTGATCCAAAATTTAATAGGCCCCAACCTCATCCATGCCAGGAGCCTAGGAGGACCTTATACCGTGATCCCGAGCATAACCTTAGGAAGCCTAACCATGATATCTATAGTGTGGATCGTGTCTATGAGAGGTCCTTACAATATTCTAGACCAGTCACTCAACCACCCAAGTCTTCTAGATCAAACCATTTAGATCCACACCCATGCCCAAGTAAGGTCTCTACTAGCTTGAAACCCAGTGTGACCCAGGTTCCTATATCGCAAGAATGTTTGTTTGTGGAGAAAGAGGCCATAAATCTAGTCAGTGCCCATGCATAGGACTGGATTGTGCACAGCTAAGTGGTAAGAATCATAAGGATGACATTAATGAGGGAGAACCAAAGCCAACCAATGAGAAAGAAAGGTTAGGTATGACAAGCCTAGAATCAGTTGACCCGATTACCACTGACCCAAAACCCATTGAAGATGGCATCGAGGAAGTATATGATGCTGGCTTGAGTCTAGTTGATGAATGTGAGGGGAAGAACTTGAAGAATGTGACATTGATACTATTGGTTCCTTACCTGAGGAGACCTTGGAAAGCAACCAACTGATAGGACCTAGTTCAAAATTCAAGAGATTTATGAGAACCGGGTTCCTTTAGTCAAATACCCCCAGGAAGAACTCATAGTGTTAGCCCGAGCTATTAGTTCGTACCCTCTAATGACAGTCATTCCCCAAGTACCAATTGAAGGTCTTTGCACTGAACTGTTTAAGTTTGCCCACCTATGGTAGATCCTCTCCTTAGGATGACTGAATCAAGCCTCTTACAATTGGACCTTGTCCCATGCCCAGCCACTAAGGTCTCTCCCGTAATCTCAGTTGAACATCCTTGTCTTGAGCGGATTGGTTCACCCAGTCCTGTAGAAGTCCTCCTTATGGCCCCAGACCCCTTCCTTTGCATGACTGACCTACCCTTCTATAGAGTATACCTTTCCACACCCATAGATCAAATTTCAAGTCTTGAGGTCATCATCCATAGGCCCTTCCATGAATCATTCTTCAATCCAGTTCTTGAGAAAATGGATCATTATTTGCTTAGAGAACAAACTTTAACTGTTGCAATCACATGTCCTAGGCTGCTTCCCGAACCATCTCTTGATCCATTCCTGGGAGTAGCAAACTTTTCCTTTCGAAAGGATGACTAGTTGACACTCATAGATCACCATTCAAACCTTCAGGTCACCACCTTTAGTCAACAGGTAATTTGTGACTCCGCCTCATATTTCCTCCCTTTCTCTAGGACTTCCAATGCTTCTTACACCATCCAAGTATACTTTGTCGAAGTCTTTAGAGTGAACCACGTGTCAGAACCTATTAGGTTTGCCACCTACTTCTGGAAGACCTTATGGCACCTACTAGGCACCCATGATAAGTTTTCATGCTTTGCATGCCATCCTCCGACCCAAGGTCAAACCTAGAGAGTCGTAGTTTGTTAGATTTAGACCTAAGGTTCCTTTGAATAAAGTCCATTCTTTAGGAATGCATCGTCAGTCGAGTTTAGGACATTGACTCAGATTTTGGTTGATTGAGAGCACCAGGAATTGGGATTTGTATTTTGTTTAGGGCTGAAATTGCATTCAATGTTTCGATCAATAGGTCTATAGGCTAGAGTCCCTTTGAAATTGTTCATGAATACAAGCCTCACACACCACTTGATCTGATTTCACTATTAGTCCACACACACAAGTCTCTTGATGCACTTGCATAGCATGTAACGGACTTGCATAAAGAAATTCATGCCAAAATAAATTTAAGTAATGAAACTTATAAGAAGTTGGCTGATTCTCAAAGTCGAGTCAAAACTTTTGTTGAGGGAGACTATGTAATGATTAGGTTAAGGCCTGAACGGTTTCCTCCTGGAACCGTTAGAAAGTTAAATGCTAGGAGAGCTGGACCATTTAGAGTGGTGAAGAGAGTAGGATCCAATGCCTATGTGCTCGAGTTACCTCCAGAACTAGGCATTAGCTCTACTTTCAACATTACAGACCTAGTAGAGTATAGGGAGCCAGCTGTGATTCCCGGTGAGGCTTTTGAACCTAATCCTGCTCTTGAGAGTGAACCTGACCCTGTGTGTCCACCAACAAACTGGCCTGTGAGGAAAGAGCAGATTGAAAAGATCCTGGACGATCAGGTTATCTCTACTCGTAATCGAGGATACCAAAGATACCTGGTCCGATGGCTAGGAAGGCCAGATTCTGATGACTCTTGGATCTCCCGAGAAGAATTACAAGAGTTGGACCCAGACCTCTTGGAGAGATACCAGAGCCAACTTGATCCATACTCGATAGGGTCGAGTTCCTCCCACCCTGGGAGAATTGGTGCGGGCACCAGACTCAGAAGAAGACTTCAGAGCTCCATCTGGATCTCTGATTAACCTTGCCCGAAGAATTAGGGTTTTTTGGCTTGTAATAAGGGTTGACTTGATCAACTCAATTTTAGTTTGAGTCTGTATTACCTGCATTTTTATTTTGTTGAGTCATGTTGACTCAGTAGTGGACTAGGGCTTCAACCTGGGGTGTTACATTTTCTCCCAAGGCCAAGCAAGTGGGCGCCACACTCCCAGCCACACTCCCAATCATACGCCTGAGTCCAGGGGGTGCCACATCTCCATCCAGCAGGCTTTGGTCCCCACACCACAGATAGCAGCTCCCTTCTTTCATGCGACAATTGAGGAGAAATCCACCAGGGGTCCACAATCAAGGGGGCAGCCCAAGACTTCCCAAAAGAACCAAACTATGAAAGGGAAGAAATTCTCTTGGAGAGAAATTCAAGGAGGCGCCCATTACCTGCCAGAAATACTCAAAACAAAGTTAGAAGGAGCCATAACTTGGGAAGAAAGAAAAGGAGGTATCCAAAAAGGGTTGAGCCATGGAAGAAAGGAGATTTCTCTTGAAAAGCAAGGTTAGGAGGCGCCCTAATCATTCCAACTAAAGCCAGATATAAAAGGCAACAAATTTTTTCTTGGAGGGCAAGGTTAAGAGGCGCCCAAACACTTCCAGATAAGGCCAAGCATAGAAGGAAAAAACATTTTCTTGGAGGTCAAGACAAGGAGGCGCCACCCACTTTCCTTTTGAAGCTTAAATCAACTTTGGAATTAATTGGCCGGCCATATGAGTAGGGATTGATATCCTAATTTTAAGATCCCCTCCTTTAGTCCCACATGGGAAGATGTAAAACCCTACTCTCTTGTAATGGCCTATAAATTAAACCCCCATGTAAGTTTGAAAGAAATCAGATGAATGACACCAAATTTTTTTTGTGAGCAAACTTTGTGTTTTCTCTCTTCTGCACTTGCATCCAGGTGTTGAGCTCCGTAAGGGAGTAAATCCGGGTTCCCCAGGAACCTTGAGGAGGTGTGAGATCTCCAAAACCCCAACCCTAGGTTAGCCACTTCACTCCCAAACCCTAGCCGCCCATCACCTTTCTCTTTCCACCAAGCCCTAGAATATCCCACTTCTCATGGCCATCCTCTTCAAGTCAAGGCCGACCACCAGCATCCGGGTCCAGTCCGGATACTTCAGATCTACAGCAATTCTAAGAGGAAGTCAGATCAGCCTCCAGGAGAATCCTGATTTCAGCAACTTCAGCTTTCAAGTTCTTCAACCTGGTAAATCTTTTATTGAGTATCTGAATTCCATCATTTGTTCATCTTCTTTCCCAGATCTTGAGTCCAGGAGAAGCCGACCAAACCACAAGACCAGTATTGGAGGATCCATTGCGAAGGTATCCGAATCCGAGGATCCAACAATCTGCTCGAGAGAGTTCTTCTACCAAACTTTGTGAAGATCACTGTCTGGTTGGTAACCCATCTCTCCTCTCTATTTCTGTCCTGTTGAAAGTTCAGAGCGAAACCCTAGGTCTGGGAGTTTCTCAACCCCTAGCGATCCGTTACTTCTGAACTACTCTGATAATTTAGCTTCTTCTAAATTGTGCTTTCAATTTTTACCTAGTTTCCTTCTACTTAGTTTAACTTTACTTTGAGTCGAAGCCAATTTCTGAAACATATATACATAAAAAAAAAAAAAAAGAATTAATCTTAATTTTACTTCCGCATACGCTTCATTGTTCTTTGTTCTGTATCATTTTTGGTATCAGAGCTTTCATTCTGCATCAATTTTGGTATCAGAGCCCTATCTAGGGTTTCTGTTTTGATTGCTTGTTTGAGTCTCTCTCTTTTTACTTTGTCTGCTCGAAGTAGACTCCCCAGGACATCCGGTCCTAGGAACGAAGCAAGGTGCAAACCTCCTCTTCCCATTCCACGGGGTGTTCCTAGGGCGTGTAGGGGATCCGTTGGGTTATAACTTCGTAGCAGGAATTGTAAATGGGAAAGTGCTCTATTTTCAGCCCGTAATTACCCTGTTGCAGGAATTATTTATCATGTATGTAACTCCAAATTTGGTAATTTTTATTTTTCTGAAACTAGTATAATTGAATCTAATTTACGTAATTTTCTCATGATTTATTTGTTTCCGTGCGATTTCTGAAAATTAAATTACTGCAACTCTGTTTTTGTGTTCTGCAATCCATTTATTTTTGAGTGTTCATCTCTTAATTCATCTTAAGGGTATTTGAGCATCTAAGATAAGGGGAGGAGTTGATAACCTCTCCTTAGCCCAAAACCACCACCCCTTCATTCGAACCTAGCCTTTAATCTAAAAATTGATTAGACCTAATTTGCCCTAGTGGGCTAGGGACATCAACAAGTCGGGTCAAGGCTAGTGTTGAGTCAGTTTGTCTGGTTACTCTGCGTGTGCTTTGTACTCAGTGTCTAGAATGGTAGTTCAGGGATTCCATCCCGAAGGGCTTGTGTGCTGGTCCGCCTACCTGGCCAATCTCTGATTGGTGTCTAGGATTGGCATTCAGGGACCTAACACTCCCCTTACACCTGCCTGGTTGAGTCCTGAGTTACTACAGGCTAGCTTGCAAATCTAATTGGACATCTAGTTTGGGCTCTAGGTCTAGTTAGCCCGTAGTCGTTCAGTTGAGTCTCATTTTGTGTGTTTGCTTGCATCATCATGTCTACCCAGAATGGAGTACCCTGCCAACCTAGTCAAATCCAACCTGATTTAGAGGCCATGGTTAGAGCTCTTATTGAGAGTATGAACAAATTGAGTCAGGATGTGACTGCTACTGTTACCCAGTGTAAAGAACAAGTCCATGAGAATTTTACCCAGCTTAGGGATCGAGTCCAAGTACTTGAGAAACGTAGACATCAAAATTGACCCCTGATCCAAAATTTAATAGGCCCCAACCTCATCCATGTCAGGAGCCTACGAGGACCTTATACCGTGATCCCGAGCATAACCTTAGGAAGCCTAACCATGATATCTATAGTGTGGATCGTTTCTATGAGAGGTCCTTACAATATTCTAGACCAGTCACTCAACAACCCAAGTCTTCTAGATCAAACCATTTAGATCCACACCCATGCCCAAGTAAGGTCTCTACTAGCTTGAAACCCAGTGTGACCCAGGTTCCTATATCGCAAGATTGTTTGTTTTGCAGAGAAAGAGGCCATAAATCTAGTCAGTGCCCATGCATAGGACTGGCTTGTGCACAGCTTGATGGGGGACATGTATCGAATGATGCATTTGAAGAATTAGATGGGCTAAATGAAAATGAAATAGATAAACATGTAGCTATTCTACGTAAAAGAAATAGAATTATATGAAAGGAACATAAGGAAAAGAACTAGACTAGAAAAGAATCTCTCAAAGTAATTAAGAAGGGATCTTCGTGGTTAGGAAACCACACAGGTTAGGGCTAGCCTACTTTCCTATTTCAGATCTGAAAGAATATTATAAAGATGGCTATCCGGCTATTAATAATCTGAAATTCAGAAAAGGGACACTCAAGATGAAGTACTAAGAATAGCAAGGAGTTACTATAGATCTAAAGGCACCTTGTTTATGATTCCTTGGCACAGTAGACCTTCACCTTGAAAACTAGGAGACCCGGGGATCCTGCATAGATACATAGTAAAATTAAAAGATTTAGGTGGAAGAATGGAGAAATGGAAGAGGAAATTAGGAATGGAAGAAATGGCTTAGATTTGGCTTTAAGTAGATCTCCTTTGGCGTCCTTTGCGTGAATCATCTTCAATTGTTGGCGTGGAGAACTCCATTATAGATGACCTCTTTTGGAAGATGGGAAGGTTGAAATTGGAGAGGCTTGAAGAGGATTCTTCAAGGGTGGCCGAATGGGATTGGAAAAAGGACTAGTAGCTTGTTTGGTTAAGTATCCTAGGTCTCACACCTACCTTCTCTCAAGGGTCTTTGGCTAGCAAAGGAAGAAAGCTTTCTTAGAAAAAAATTTCATTTCATTCATCATTCCCATTACAAGAGAATTCTAGGAGCTTTTATAAACCTTAAGCTCCTTTTCAAATTCAAAATGCAACACTTTTCATGGAGAAAATCAAGGGGTGTCCCATGAAGATAGGAGTGGCCCATTCAAATTTAAATCTCCTAATTACAAGGTGGGCACCCATAAAGAGTGGAGCTTCATTCAAATTTGAAAATTCATGGTTGATGTGTCTTGGTGATGTGGCATGATTTATCCTCCAAGTTGGCATGACTTGTCTTCCAAGGTGGCATGGTGCTTTGATGATGTGGTGCTCCAAGTAGTTGGTGAAGTTGGTTGCACTCATTCTTGCTTAATTGATGCCCAATGCAAGTAGATCTTGAACCCGACTCAATACAAAGCCAATTTAACTCTAATTGGACCCAAATTAAAATAAAACAGGACTCAATTATTCAAATAAAATAAATACATGACTCATAGACTTATTACAGGACTTAAATTTCTAGTCTTCTATCCATAAAGAACTTGGCATTAGCTGAAGCCTCTTCCTGAGCCTGGTGCCCGCACCAATTCTCCCCGGGTGGGAGGAACTCGACCCTGTCGAGTAAGGATCGGTTTGACTGTGGTATTTTTCTAATATATCTGGGTCAATTTGTTGTAGATCCTCTCGGGTAATCCAGGAGTCTTCAGATTCGGTCGACCGTGCCAACGAACCAGATAACGCTGATAACCCTTATTTCTAGTAGTAATCACTTGGTCATCTAAGATACATTCAATCTTGTCTCTCCGGTCTAGTGAAATTGCTGGTGGACACTCAGGTAGGGTTTCACTCTCAAAGGCAGGGTGAAGTTCAAAAGGCTCTCTCGGAATTAATGCCGGTTCTTTAAATTCTTTCAGATCAGAAACATTAAAAGTGGAGCTAATGCCATAATCAGGTGGTAACTCTAATACATATGCATTAGATCCTATTTTCTTAATTATTTTGAAAGGTCCAGCTCCCCGGGCATGCAATTTCTTCATAGTTCCCGGTGGAAACCTTTCAGGTCTAAGTTTTATCATGACAGAGTCCCCTTCATTAAATTCCTTTATCCGTTTATGTGAATCAGCCACATGCTTATAAACTTCATTACTCATTTGAATTTTCTTACTAATTTCCTTATGTAATTCTTTAAGATGCTGTGCATATGACTCGGCAGACTCAGATACACGTGCGTGTGTGGGTAATGGGATAAGGTCGATAGGTCTCCTAGGTCTGTAACCATGGACAATCTCAAAGGGACTTCTACCAGTAGACCTATTGACCGAGCTGTTGTATGCGAACTCAGCACGAGGTAAAAGTAAATCCCAATTTCCCAGATTCTCTCCAACAAGGCACCTTAATAAGTTCCCTAGACTTCTATTTACAACTTCAGTTTGTCCATCAGTCTGAGGGTGGTAAGCAGTTGAGAATTTTAGTTTTGTTCCTAGTAGGTGCCAAAGAGTTTTCCAAAAATAGCTTGTGAAACGGACATCCCTATCTGAAACAATGGTTTTAGGTAACCCATGTAACTTGACTACTTGATCGAGAAAAAGCTTGGCTACCCTGGAGGCATCAAAAGTTTGGGAACAGGGTATAAAATGGGCCATTTTCGAAAATCTGTCGACCACTACAAAGATTGAATCGTGTTTTCTAAGGGTCTTGGGCAGTCCTAAAACGAAGTCCATGCTAAGATCCTGCCATGGACAATCCGGTACAGGTAAAGGAGTGTATAACCCGGTGTTTTGTCTCTGATGTTTGGCAACCGCACATGTCCTACATCGGGCAACAATATTGGCTACTTGTCTCTTAAGGCCTGGCCAGTAAAATTTCTCCTCAATTATCAATATGGTCTTGTTTCTTCCAAAATGGCCAGCCAAACCTCCAGCATGGGTTTCCCAAATTAGAAAATCTCTCAAGGAAGTCTTCGGAACACAAAGCTTGTTTTCCTTAAATAGATAATCATCTAAAAGGGTGTACTCACTGTGGTCACTAGATGGTCCTAATTTCAGAGCTTGGTAAACTTCACTAAAGTCTGGACAATTATCATACTCATCCGTAAGTCTTTCAAATCCAACGACTTCAGTGCTAATCGAGTTCAGAAGCAGGGCTCTACGACTTAATGCATCGGCCACCTTATTCTCAGTTCCAGCACGATGTCTTAGGACAAACGTGTAGGCCTGGATGTATTCGACCCACTTGGCATGCCTAGGATTCAGCTTTTTCTGGGAACTAAGGAATCTAAGGGCCTCGTGATCAGAAAACAGGACAAATTCATGCGGTAGTAGATAGTGCCTCCAATACCTTAAAGCTTGCACTACCGCATAGAGCTCTTTATCATAGGTGGAATACTTAAGCTTGGCTTCATTTAATTTTTCACTAAAGAAAGCTATGGGATGGCTCTCTTGGCTTAAAACTCCACCTATTCCAACTCCAGATGCATCACAAGCAACCTCAAAAACCTTGGAAAAATCAGGCAATCTTAAGATAGGTGCTTGTGTCATTTTCTTCTTAACATCTAGGAAGGCCCTATCAGCAGCTTTTGTCCATTCAAATTGGCCTTTCCTAATGCAATCTGTGATTGGCGCAACTATGGTACTAAACCCTCGAATGAATCTTCTATAAAAAGTAGCTAGGCCATGAAAACTTCGTACTTCATGAATACTTTTTGGCACTGGCCACTCAACAATTGATTTGATCTTTTCAGGGTTAGCAGAAACTCCGTCAGGTGTGACAACAAAACCTAGAAAAATGACTCTATGGGTAAAAAAGTCACATTTCTTAAGGTTTGCAAAGAGATTATTTTCCCTAAGAGCTAAACAGACTTGATTCAAGTGGTCCAAATGGTCCTTCTGGGTCCTGCTATATATAAGAATGTCGTCGAAGTAAACTACGACAAACTTTCCTATAAATAACCGTAGGACTTGATTCATAATCCGCATAAAGGTACTAGGAGCATTGGACAGTCCAAAGGCATTACTACCCACTCAAAAAGACCCTCCTTGGTCTTGAATGCAGTCTTCCACTCATCCCCTGGTCTAATCCTAACCTGATGATAGCCACTTTTAAGGTCAATCTTTGAAAATATTGTTGCTCCGGCCATCATATCTAACATGTCATCCAAACGGGGTATGGGAAACCTATATTTCACTGTGATCTTATTAATGGCACGACTATCAACGCACATCCTCCAAGTGCCATCTTTCTTAGGGGTCAGTAATGCTGGTACTGCACAGGGACTCAAACTCTCTCTAATAAATCCTTTCCTAAGGAGATCCCCTACTTGTCTTTGTAACTCTAAATGTTCGGTAGGGTTCATCCTATAGTGTGGAAGGTTGGGTAGGGTGGCTCCTGGGACCAAGTCAATGGCATGCTGGATGTCCCTAAGTGGTGGAAGCTGGTCAGGTAGGTCATCTGGAAATATATCCTTAAAGTCTTCTAACACTTTAGCCACTTCCTGAGGGCGTTCTTTTTGGGAAGGCTCCTGAATTTCCTTAGTGGTTAAAATCCAAACATGTGTACCCTCAGTGAGTTCTTTCTCAATTTCCTTTTCAGTGATCAAATTGACTCCCGTTTTCTTTTCCTTTAGGTGGCTTGATCCTCTCTTAACAGTGTCCTTAGGTGGTGTTGGGTTAATCACAAACTTCTTTCCTAGGTGCATGAATGAGCAAGAATTTGATCGGCCGTATAGGGTTGCATCATGGTCAAATAACCAGGGTCGACCTAGGATGATACTGCTCACTCCCATTGGTAAGACATCACACCACACTTTCTCCTGATAGGACTGTAACTGGATTTGGACTAGGCACCTATGTTTGATAGGAATCGAAGTGGAGTCTATCCAAGAAACCTTATATGGAGTCGGATGGGGAACTGTGGACAAGCCTAAAGTTTTGACAGCACTAGTGGATATGGCATTTACACAACTCCCACTATCTATGATTATTTTACATACCTTATCCCTAACTTGATGAATGTTTGTAGGATGTTAGTCCTACGCCAATCTTCCTGTGTCGCGTTTTGGGTAAGGATGCATCTAACTACTCCCAACATATCAGGCTCTATTTGTTCCTCGTCTCCTTCATACTCTTCAGCCAAATTGTCCTCAGCCTGATATACTTCCTCGACATTATCACCTAGGGGTTCTTTGGGTTCAGACTCACTTTCTTCTAATTCTCCTATGTGTAAGGCCCTAGTTGGACAATTGCTAGCGTAATGGCCTAACTTATGACATCTATAGCAAGCCACATTAGAATTTGGAGTCCTCTGAACTTCTGGTGCTTTACCCCTATCATCTCTACGGGTCAGAGGGGTGCTAGGGTTGGGTCGACTGGGTCGCATCTGATTTGTTCCTGGTTGCTGACTAGGTGCACTAGTTCTAGGGGGTTCGGGTTTGCGATAAAATGGTCCCCTATGAAATCTCTCGGCATCTCGTGCTACCTGGTAAGCTAGCTCTAAGTCATGGACTTCTCTCAGAAATAACTCTTTCTGGATCTCTTCTCTCAATCCTGCCCTAAATCTCGACAAAGTAACTGACTCAGACTCATCTACATTGCATCTCATTACAAATTCATCAAATTTGGCAATGTATTCGGCTACACTCTTGGTTCCCTGGGTCAATCTCTGCCACTGGTCTAGAAGTCTCTGGTGGTAGGACATAGGAAGGTACTTCTCTCTAAGCCTAAGTTTCATTGCCCTCCAGGTTACTATGGGAACATCACCTCTTTGCCTAATGAACCTCTCGACATTTCCCCAGTACAGCCTAGCCTGACGAATTAACCTAAGCTTCGCGAACTTGCATTTTCTCTCCTCTGTCATGTCATACCAATCAAAGTACTGATCCATCTCTCCCTCCCAATCTATGTAAACCTTAGGATCCAGATTTCCATCGAATGTTGGTGCTTCCAATCTAATACTCCTAAGGGCTCGCTCATCACGGTCTGTCTGATCCTGATTGTGTCTGCTAGGGTTTGGCTCATAGACTGGATCATGGTGTGCTATCCTAGGATTTGGGTCATGGACTCGATCAGGATTGGGCCTCCTAGGATTTGGCTCGAAGAAATGGTCTTGATGAAGAGTTCTTCTAGGGTTGATGGGTGTCTCAAACTCGAATTCAGGCTCTAACTCATTTTGGACTTCATGATTTCCTCCAGGGGTATGAGCTTCTAATCGATCAAGTCTAGCAGTGATGTGGGTTATCTGATCAGTCAAGTTTTGATTGGTCTGGGCTAATTGATCAGTTAAGTTTTGGTTCAGCCTGGTCATTTGGTCATTCAAGGATTTCATTAGACTCTCAAAATTTTGTTCCATGGTTACACTAGATTGGGCTTGGGTTTGCTGATAAGGTGCTCCTGATCTAGTTGCCATGCACACGGACTCAACTCGGACTAGGGGTTTTGCTAGACCTAGAGTACAAATCAAATATAAGGTCAAATTGACAATCCGGGTTGTAGTAACTTGGCACCTGGCCAGGTAAGTGTAAGGTTAGTGGAGGTTCCTCTTTGCTTGCCTTAGACACCAATTTGAAATTGGCCAGGTAAGCGAACCAACCCACTTTCCTTCGGGCTCTAGTCCCTGAACCACTTGCCTAGACACCAGATACAAGCACACACAAACAGGGTGTCAAAGTTGGCTTGACACTTGACTCGACCCGACCTTGTGGGTGTCCCTAGCTCGCTAGAGAAATTAAATGTCTAATCCGTTTTAATTAGGGTTGGGCTCGTTATGCAAGTTGATGATTTTTGGGCTAGGGACAGGTAATGAAATCCTGACCCTATGTCAATTTGATGCCCTTAATTTTGTTTACCATGAAATGAATGCAACAAACATATGGATCCAAATTTCAGGTGCAGAATTAGTGTGTTGCAGTTCTCAAGTGATGGAAAAGTGCAATGTAACAGATTCAAAAAAATTTAAAAAAATCACAGAAGATTGCTAACTTCTAGATGATATGCCATACAAAAGGAAATTTAAAAATAAATTTTATACTATGCTGAGCAGATACTGAAATCTAGATAAAAAAAAAGGACTGAACATAAAGAATTTCAGTGATAGTGATGGGATGCGAGAATTTTTATTTTTTTTGTAATTTTTTTCTGAAGATGAAATTTTACGTGATGATAACTGACTTAATATGGAGTAGAAAAAAAATTATTTCAATAAAAAATTAACTACTTTCATTCAGACTTTTATGCAAATCTCAGTCAGCTCATTCAGAAATATAGCAAGCAGAATTTAAACAAACAAAGGCATTTACATACCAAACTTCAACCTAAAAATTCACGTCCGGCCAGGGGCTCATTATTCCCATGGGTCGTGACAGTGTACTGGTGTACACCCGCTCAGGAGGCGTGAATTTTAGATCTAGATTGGATTTTAAAAATAATAACTAAGTAGCATGTATGAATGCTATGCATGCAGAAAATTTCAGCAACCTACCTAAATGCACAAATTCAAAAGTAACCCTAACCTACCATGCTCTGATACCAAAATGATGGGGGACATGTATCGAATGATGCATTTGAAGAATTAGATGGGCTAAATGAAAATGAAATAGATAAACATGTAGCGATTCTACGTAAAAGAAATAGAATTATATGAAAGGAACATAAGGAAAAGAACTAGACTAGAAAAGAATCTCTCAAAGTAATTAAGAAGGGATCTTCGTGGTTAGGAAACCACACAGGTTAGGGCTAGCCTACTTTCCTATTTCAGATCTGAAAGAATATTATAAAGATGGCTATCCGGCTATTAATAATCTGAAATTCAGAAAAGGGACACTCAAGATGAAGTACTAAGAATAGCAAGGAGTTACTATAGATCTAAAGGCACCTTGTTTATGATTCCTTGGCACAGTAGACCTTCACCTTGAAAACTAGGAGACCCGGGGATCCTGCATAGATACATAGTAAAATTAAAAGATTTAGGTGGAAGAATGGAGAAATGGAAGAGGAAATTAGGAATGGAAGAAATGGCTTAGATTTGGCTTTAAGTAGATCTCCTTTGGCGTCCTTTGCGTGAATCATCTTCAATTGTTGGCGTGGAGAACTCCATTATAGATGACCTCTTTTGGAAGATGGGAAGGTTGAAATTGGAGAGGCTTGAAGAGGATTCTTCAAGGGTGGCCGAATGGGATTGGAAAAAGGACTAGTAGCTTGTTTGGTTAAGTATCCTAGGTCTCACACCTACCTTCTCTCAAGGGTCTTTGGCTAGCAAAGGAAGAAAGCTTTCTTAGAAAAAAATTTCATTTCATTCATCATTCCCATTACAAGAGAATTCTAGGAGCTTTTATAAACCTTAAGCTCCTTTTCAAATTCAAAATGCAACACTTTTCATGGAGAAAATCAAGGGGTGTCCCATGAAGATAGGAGTGGCCCATTCAAATTTAAATCTCCTAATTACAAGGTGGGCACCCATAAAGAGTGGAGCTTCATTCAAATTTGAAAATTCATGGTTGATGTGTCTTGGTGATGTGGCATGATTTATCCTCCAAGTTGGCATGACTTGTCTTCCAAGGTGGCATGGTGCTTTGATGATGTGGTGCTCCAAGTAGTTGGTGAAGTTGGTTGCACTCATTCTTGCTTAATTGATGCCCAATGCAAGTAGATCTTGAACCCGACTCAATACAAAGCCAATTTAACTCTAATTGGACCCAAATTAAAATAAAATAGGACTCAATTATTCAAATAAAATAAATACATGACTCATAGACTTATTACAGGACTTAAATTTCTAGTCTTCTATCCATAAAGAACTTGGCATTAGCTGAAGCCTCTTCCTGAGCCTGGTGCCCGCACCACAGCTAAGTGGTAAGAATCATAAGGATGACATTAATGAGGGAGAACCAAAGCCTACCAATGAGAAAGAAAGGTTAGGTATGACAAGCCTAGAATCAGTTGACCCGATTACCACTGACCCGAAACCCATTGAAGATGGCATCGAGGAAGTATATGATGCTGGCTTGAGTCTAGTTGATGAATGTGAGGGGAAGAACTTGAAGAATGTGACATTGATACTATTGGTTCCTTACCTGAGGAAACCTTGGAAAGCAACCAACTGATAGGACCTAGTTCAGAAATTCAAGAGATTTGAGAACCGGGTTCCTTTAGTCAAATACCCCCAGGAAGAACTCATAGTGTTAGCCCGAGCTATTAGTTCGTACCCTCTAATGACAGTCATTCCCCAAGTACCAATTGAAGGTCTTTGCAATGAACTGTTTAAGTTTGCCCACCCTATGGTAGATCCTCTCCTTAGGATGACTGAATCAAGCCTCTTACAATTGGACCTTGTCCCATGCCCAGCAACTAAGGTCTCTCCCGTAATCTCAGTTGAACATCCTTGTCTTGAGCGATTGGTTCACCCAGTCCTGTAGAAGTCCTCCTTATGGCCGCAGACCCCTTCCTTTGCAAGACTGACCTACCCTTCTATAGAGTATACCTTTCCACACCCATAGGTCAAATTTCAAGTCTTGAGGTCATCATCCATAGGCCCTTCCATGAATCATTCTTCAATCCAGTTCTTGAGAAAATGGATCATTATTTGCTTAGAGAACAAACTTTAACTGTTGCAATCACATGTCCTAGGCTGCTTCCCGAACCATCTCTTGATCCATTCCTGGGAGTAGCAAACTTTTCCTTTCGAAAGGATGACCAGTTGACACTCATAGATCACCATTCAAACCTTCAGGTCACCACCTTTAGTCAACAGGTAATTCGTGACTCCGCCTCATATTTCCTCCCTTTCTCTAGGACTTCCAATGCTTCTTACACCATCCAAGTATACTTTGTCGAAGTCTTTAGAGTGAACCACGTGTCAGAACCTATTAGGTTTGCCACCTACTTCTGGAAGACCTTATGGCACCTACTAGGCACCCATGATAAGTTTTCATGCTCTGCATGCCATCCTCCGACCCAAGGTCAAACCTAGAGAGTCGTAGTTTGTTAGATTTAGACCTAGGGTTCCTTTGAATAAAGTCCATTCTTTAGGAATGCATCGTCAGTCGAGTTTAGGACATTGACTCAGATTTTGGTTTGATTGAGAGCACCAGGAATTGGGATTTGTATTTTGTTCAGGGCTGAAATTGCATTCAATGTTTCGATCAATAGGTCTATAGGCTAGAGTCCCTTTGAAATTGTTCATGAATACAAGCCTCACACACCACTTGATCTGATTTCACTATTAGTTCACACACACAAGTCTCTTGATGCACTTGCATAGCAAGTAACGGACTTGCATAAAGAAATTCATGCCAAAATAAATTTAAGTAATGAAACTTATAAGAAGTTGGCTGATTCTCAAAGGCGAGTCAAAACTTTTGTTGAGGGAGACTATGTAATGATTAGGTTAAGGCCTGAACGGTTTCCTCCTGGAACCGTTAGAAAGTTACATGCTAGGAGAGCTGGACCATTTAGAGTGGTGAAGAGAGTAGGATCCAATGCCTATGTGCTCGAGTTACCTCCAGAACTAGGCATTAGCTCCACTTTCAACATTACAGACCTAGTAGAGTATAGGGAGCCAGCTGTGATTCCCGGTGAGGCTTTTGAACCTAATCCTGCTCTTGAGAGTGAACCTGACCCTGTGTGTCCACCAACAAACTGGCCTGTGAGGAAAGAGCAGATTGAAAAGATCCTGGACGATCAGGTTATCTCTACTCGTAATCGAGGATACCAAAGATACCTGGTCCGATGGCTAGGAAGGCCAGATTCTGATGACTCTTGGATCTCCCGAGAAGAATTACAAGAGTTGGACCCAGACCTCTTGGAGAGATACCAGAGCCAACTTGATCCATACTCGACAGGGTCGAGTTCCTCCCACCCTGGGAGAATTGGTGCGGGCACCAGACTCAGAAGAAGACTTCAGAGCTCCATCTGGATCTCTGATTAACCTTGCCCGAAGAATTAGGGTTTTTTGGCTTGTAATAAGGGTTGACTTGATCAACTCAATTTTAGTTTGAGTCTGTATTACCTGCATTTTTATTTTGTTGAGTCATGTTGACTCAGTAGTGGACTAGGGCTTCAACCTGGGGTGTTACATTTTCTCCCAAGGCCAAGCAAGTGGGCGCCACACTCCCAGCCACACTCCCAGCCATACGCCTGAGTCCAGGGGGTGCCACATCTCCATCCAGCAGGCTTTGGTCCCCACACCACAGATAGCAGCTCCCCTCTTTCATGCGACAATTGAGGAGAAATCCACCAGGGGTCCACAAATCAAGGGGGCGGCCCAAGACTTCCCAAAAGAACCAAACTATGAAGGGGAAGAAATTCTCTTGGAGAGAAATTCAAGGAGGCGCCCATTACCTGCCAGAAATACTCAAAACAAAGTTAGAAGGAGCCATAACTTGGGGAGAAAGAAAAGGAGGTATCCAAAAAGGGTTGAGCCATGGAAGAAAGGAGATTTCTCTTGAAAAGCAAGGTTAGGAGGCGCCCTAATCATTCCAACTAAAGTCAGATATAAAAGGCAACAAATTTTCTCTTGGAGGGCAAGGTTAAGAGGCGCCCAAACACTTCCAGATAAGGCCAAGCATAGAAGGAAAAAAATATTTTCTTGGAGGTCAAGACAAGGAGGCGCCACCCACTTTCCTTTTGAAGCTTAAATCAACTTTGGAATTAATTGGCCGGCCATATGAGTAGGGATTGATATCCTAATTTTAAGATCCCCTCCTTTAGTCCCACATGAGAAGATGTAAAACCCTACTCTCTTGTAATGGCCTATAAATTAAACCCCCATGTAAGTTTGAAAGAAATCAGATGAATGACACCAAATTTTTTTTGTGAGCAAACTTTGTGTTTTCTCTCTTCCGCACTTGCATCCAGGTGTTGAGCTCCATAAGGGAGTAAATCCGGGTTCCCTAGGAACCTTGAGGAGGTGTGAGATCTCCAAAACCCCAACCCTAGGTTAGCCACTTCACTCCCAAACCCTAGCCGCCCATCACCTTTCTCTTTCCACCAAGCCCTAGCATATCCCACTTCTCATTGCCATCCTCTTCAAGTCAAGGCCGACCACCAGCATCCGGGTCCAGTCTGGACACTTCAGATCTACAGCAATTCTAAGAGGAAGTCAGATCAGCCTCCAGGAGAATCCTGATTTCAGCAACTTCAGCTTTCAAGTTCTTCAACCTGGTAAATCTTTTCTTGAGTATCTGAATTCCATCATTTGTTCCTCTTCTTTTCCAGATCTTGAGTCCAGGAGAAGCCGACCAAACCACAAGACCAGTATTGGAGGATCCATTGCGAAGGTATCCGAATCCGAGGATCCAACAATCTGCTCGAGAGAGTTCTTCCACCAAACTTTGTGAAGATCACTGTCTGGTTGGTAACCCATCTCTCCTCTATATTTCTGTCCTGTTGAAAGTTCAGAGCGAAACCCTAGGTCTGGGAGTTTCTCAACCCCTAGCGATCCGTTACTTCTGAACTACTCTGATAATTTAGCTTCTTCTAAATTGTGCTTTCAATTCTTACCTAGTTTCCTTCTACTTAGTTTAACTTTACTTTGAGTCGAAGCCAATTTCTGAAACATATATATATAAAAAAAAAATTAATCTTAATTTTACTTCTGCATACACTTCTTTGTTCTTTGTTCTGCATCATTTTTGGTATCAGAGCTTTCGTTCTGCATCAATTTTGGTATCAGAGCCCTATCTAGGGTTTCTGTTTTGATTGCTTGTTTGAGTCTCTCTCTTTTTACTTTGTCTGCTCGAAGTAGACTCCCCAGGACATCCGGTCCTAGGAACGAAGCGAGGTGCAAACCTCCTCTTCCCATTCCACGGGGTGTTCCTTGGGCGTGTAGGGGATCCGTTGGGTTATAACTTCGTAGCAGGAATTGTAAACGGGGAAGTGCTCTATTTTAGCCCGTAATTACCCTGTTGCAGGAATTATTTCTTACTGTAGGTAACTCCAAATTCGGTAATTTTTATTTTTCTGAAACCAGTGTAATTGAACCTAATTTGTGTAATTTTATTATGATTTATTGGATTCCGTCCGATTTCTGAGAATTAAATTACTGCAACTCTATTTTTATGTTCTGCAATCCATTTATTTTTGAGTGTTCATCTCTTAATTCATCTTAAGGTATTTGAGCATCTAAGATAAGGGGAGGAGTTGATAACCTCTCCTTAGCCCAAAACCACCACCCCTTCATTCGAACCTAAGCCTTTAATCTAAAAATTGATTAGACCTAATTTGCCCTAGTGGGCTAGGGACATCAACAAGTCGGGTCAAGGCTAGTGTTGAGTCAGTTTGTCTGGTTACTCTGTGTGTGCTTTGTACTCAGTGTATAGAACGGTGGTTCAGGGATTCCATCCCGAAGGGCTTGTGTGCTGGACCGCCTACTTGGCCAATCTCTGATTGGCATCTAGGATTGGCTTTCAGGGACCTAACAACCCCCTTACACCTGCTTGGCTGAGTCCTGAGTTACTACAGGCTAGCTTGCCACTCTGATTGGACATCTAGTTTGGGCTCTAGGTCTAGTTAGCCCGTAGTCGTTCAGTTGAGTCTCATTTTGTGTGTTTGCTTGCATCATCATGTCTACACGGAATGGAGTACCCTACCAACCTAGTCAAATCCAACCTGATTTAGAGGCCATGGTTAGAGCTCTTACTGAGAGTATGAACAAATTGAGTCAGGATGTGACTGCTACTATTACCCAGTGTAAAGAACAAGTCCATGAGAATTTTACCCAGCTTAGGGATCGAGTCCAAGTACTTGAGAAACGTAGACATCAAAATTGGACCCCTGATCCAAAATTTAATAGGCCCCAACTCATCCATGCCAGGAGCCTAGGAGGACCTTATACCGTGATCCCGAGCATAACCTTAGGAAGCCTAACCATGATATCTATAGTGTGGATCGTGTCTATTGGAGGTCCTTACAATATTCTAGACCAGTCACTCAACAACCCAAGTCTTCTAGATCAAACCATTTAGATCCACACCCATGCCCAAGTAAGGTCTCTACTAGCTTGAAACCCAGTGTGACCCAGGTTCCTATATCGCAAGAATGTTTGTTTTGTGATGAAAGAGGCCATAAATCTAGTCAGTGCCCATGCATA
Organism: Areca catechu; assembly: GCA_021397845.1. NCBI lineage: Eukaryota > Viridiplantae > Streptophyta > Magnoliopsida > Arecales > Arecaceae > Areca > Areca catechu. Next base: position 95,722,934 of record CM038042.1, on the reverse strand, counting down.
GGATTGGCTTGTGCACAGCTAAGTGGTAAGAATCATAAGGATGACATTAATGAGGGAGAACCCAAGCCTACCAATGAGGAAGAAAGGTTAGGTATGACAAGCCTAGAATCAGTTGACCCGATTACCACTGACCCGAAACCCATTGAAGATGGCATCGAGGAAGTATATGATGCTGGCTTGAGTCTAGTTGATGAATGTGAGGGGGAAGAACTTGAAGAATGTGACATTGATACTATTGGTTCCTTACCTGAGGAGACCTTGGAAAGCAACCAACTGATAGGACCTAGTTCAGAAATTCAAGAGATTTATGAGAACTGGGTTCCTTTAGTCAAATACCCCCAAGAAGAACTCATAGTGTTAGCCCGAGCTATTAGTTCGTACCCTCTAATGACAGTCATTCCCCAAGTACCAATTGAAGGTCTTTGCACTGAACTGTTTAAGTTTGCCCACCCTATGGTAGATCCTCTCCTTAGGATGACTGAATCAAGCCTCTTACAATTGGACCTTGTCCCATGCCCAGCCACTAAGGTCTCTCCCGTAATCTCAGTTGAACATCCTTGTCTTGAGCGGATTGGTTCACCCAGTCCTGTAGAAGTCCTCCTTATGGCCCCAGACCCCTTCCTTTGCATGACTGACCTACCCTTCTATAGAGTATACCTTTCCACAACCATAGGTCAAATTTCAAGTCTTGAGGTCATCATCCATAGGCCCTTCCATGAATCATTCTTCAATCCAGTTCTTGAGAAAATGGATCATTATTTGCTTAGAGAACAAACTTTAACTGTTGCAATCACATATCCTAGGCTGCTTCCCGAACCATCTCTTGATCCATTCCTGGGAGTAGCAAACTTTTTCTTTCGAAAGGATGACCAGTTGACACTCATAGATCACCATTCAAACCTTCAGGTCACCACCTTTAGTCAACAGGTAATTTGTGACTCCGCCTCATATTTCTCCCTTTCTCTAGGACTTCTAGTGCTTCTTACACCATCCAAGTATACTTTGTCGAAGTCTTTAGAGTGAACCACGTGTCAGAACCTATTAGGTTTACCACCTACTTCTGGAAGACCTTATGGCACCTACTAGGCACCCATGATAAGTTTTCATGCTCTGCATGCCATCCTCCGACCCAAGGTCAAACCTAGAGAGTCGTAGTTTGTTAGATTTAGACCTAGGGTTCCTTTGAATAAAGTCCATTCTTTAGGAATGCATCGTCAGTCGAGTTTAGGACATTGACTCAGATTTTGGTTTGATTGAGAGCACCAGGAATTGGGATTTGTATTTTGTTCACGGCTGAAATTGCATTCAATGTTTCGATCAATAGGTCTATAGGCTAGAGTCCCTTTGAAATTGTTCATGAATACAAGCCTCACACACCACTTGATCTGATTTCACTATTAGTCCACACACACAAGTCTCTTGATGCACTTGCATAGCAAGTAACGGACTTGCATAAAGAAATTCATGCCAAAATAAATTTAAGTAATGAAACTTATAAGAAGTTGGCTGATTCTCAAAGGCGAGTCAAACTTTTATTGAGGGAGACTATGTAATGATTAGGTTAAGGCCTGAACGGTTTCCTCCTGGAACTGTTAGAAAGTTACATGCTAGGAGAGCTGGACCATTTAGAGTGGTGAAGAGAGTAGGATCCAATGCCTATGTGCTCGAGTTACCTCCAGAACTAGGCATTAGCTCCACTTTCAACATTACAGACCTAGTAGAGTATAGGGAGCCAGCTGTGATTCCCGGTGAGGCTTTTGAACCTAATCCTGCTCTTGAGAGTGAACCTGACCCTGTGTGTCCACCAACAAAATGGCCTATGAGGAAAGAGCATATTGAAAAGATCCTGGACAATCAGGTTATCTCTACTCGTAATCGAGGATACCAAAGATACCTGGTCCGATGGCTAGGAAGGCCAGATTCTGATGACTCTTGGATCTCCCGAGAAGAATTACAAGAGTTGGACCCAGACCTCTTGGAGAGATACCAGAGCCAACTTGATCCATACTCGACAGGGTCGAGTTCCTCCCACCCTGGGAGAATTGGTGCGGGCACCAGACTCAGAAGAAGACTTCAAAGCTCCATCTGGATCTCTGATTAACCTTGCCCGAAGAATTAGGATTTTTTGGCTTGTAATAAGGGTTGACTTGATCAACTCAATTTTAGTTTGAGTCTGTATTACCTGCATTTTTATTTTGTTGAGTCATGTTGACTCAGTAGTGGACTAGGGCTTCAACCTGGGGTGTTACATTTTCTCCCAAGGCCAAGCAAGTGGGCGCCACACTCCCAGCCACACTCCCAGCCATACGCCTGAGTCCAGGGGGTGCCACATCTCCATCCAGCAGGCTTTGGTCCCCACACCACAGATAGCAGCTCCCCTCTTTCATGCGACAATTGAGGAGAAACCCACCAGGGGTCCACAAATTAAGGGGACGGCCCAAGACTTCCCAAAAGAACCAAACTATGAAAGGGAAGAAATTCTCTTGGAGAGAAATTCAAGGAGGCGCCCATTACCTGCCAGAAATACTCAAAACAAAGTTAGAAGGAGCCATAACTTGGGGAGAAAGAAAAGGAGGTATCCAAAAGGGTTGAGCCATGGAAGAAAGGAGATTTCTCTTGAAAAGCAAGGTTAGGAGGCGCCCTAATCATTCCAACTAAAGCCAGATATAAAAGGCAACAAATTTTCTCCTGGAGGGCAAGGTTAAGAGGCGCCCAAACACTTCCAGATAAGGCCAAGCATAGAAGGAAAAAAATATTTTCTTGGAGGTCAAGACAAGGAGGCGCCACCCACTTTCCTTTTGAAGCTTAAATCAACTTTGGAATTAATTGGCCGGCCATATGAGTAGGGATTGATATCCTAATTTTAAGATCCCCTCCTTTAGTCCCACATGGGAAGATGTAAAACCCTACTCTCTTGTAATGGCCTATAAATTAAACCCCATGTAAGTTTGAAAGAAATCAGATGAATGACACCAAATTTTTTTTGTGAGCAAACTTTGTGTTTTCTCTCTTCCGCACTTGCATCCAGGTGTTGAGCTCCGTAAGGGAGTAAATCCGGGTTCCCCAGGAACCTTGAAAAGGTGTGAGATCTCCAAAACCCCAACCCTAGGTTAGCCACTTCACTCCCAAACCCTAGCCGCCCATCACCTTTCTCTTTCCACCAAGCCCTAGCATATCCCACTTCTCATGGCCATCCTCTTCAAGTCAAGGTGACCACCAGCATCCGTGTCCAGTCCGGATACTTCAGATCTACAGCAATTCTAAGAGGAAGTCAGATCAGCCTCCAGGAGAATCCTGATTTCAGCAACTTCAGCTTTCAAGTTCTTCAACCTGGTAAATCTTTTCTTGAGTATCTGAATTCCATCATTTGTTCCTCTTCTTTCCCAGATCTTGAGTCCAGGAGAAGCCGACCAAACCACAAGACCAGTATTGGAGGATCCATTGCGAAGGTATCCGAATCCGAGGATCCAACAATCTGCTCGAGAGAGTTCTTCCACCAAACTTTGTGAAGATCACTGTCTGGTTGGTAACCCATCTCTCCTCTATATTTCTGTCCTGTTGAAAGTTCAGAGCGAAACCCTAGGTCTGGGAGTTTCTCAACCCCTAGCGATCCGTTACTTCTGAACTACTCTGATAATTTAGCTTCTTCTAAATTGTGCTTTCAATTCTTACCTAGTTTCCTTCTACTTAGTTTAACTTTACTTTGAGTCGAAGCCAATTTCTGAAACATATATATATATAAAAAAAAGAATTAATCTTAATTTTACTTCCGCATACGCTTCTTTGTTCTTTGTTCTGCATCATTTTTGGTCTCAGAGCTTTCGTTCTGCATCAATTTTGGTATCAGAGCCCTATCTAGGGTTTCTGTTTTGATTGCTTGTTTGAGTCTCTCTCTTTTTACTTTGTCTGCTCGAAGTAGACTCCCAGGACATCCGGTCCTTAGAACGAAGCGAGGTGCAAACCTCCTCTTCCCATTCCACGGGGTGTTCCTTGGGCGTGTAGGGGATCCGTTGGGTTATAACTTCGTAGCAGGAATTGTAAACGGGGAAGAGCTCTATTTTCAGCCCGTAATTACCCTATTACAGGAATTATTTCTCACTGTAGGTAACTCCAAATTCGGTGATTTTTATTTTGTTGAAACCAGTATAATTGAGTCTAATTTTTGTAATTTTCTCATGATTTATTGGTTTCCGTACGATTTCTGAGAATTAAATTACTGCAACTCTATTTTTGTGTTCAGCAATCCATTTATTTTTGAGTGTTCATCTCTTAATTCATCTTTAGGGTATTTGAGCATCTAAGATAAGGAAGGAGTTGATAACCTCTCCTTAGCTCAAAACCACCACCCCTTCATTCGAACCTAAGCCTTTAATCTAAAATTGATTAGACCTAATTTGCCCTAGTGGGCTAGGGACATCAACAAGTCGGGTCAAGGCTAGTATTGAGTCAGTTTGTCTGGTTACTCTGTGTGTGCTTTGTACTCAGTGTCTAGAACGGTGGTTCAGGGATTCCATCCCGAAGGGCTTGTGTGCTGGTCCGCCTACCTGGCCAATCTCTGATTGGTGTCTAGGATTGGCATTCAGGGACCTAACACTCCCCTTACACCTGCCTGGCTGAGTCCTGAGTTACTACAGGCTAGCTTGCCACTCTGACTGGACATCTAGTTTGGGCTCTAGGTCTAGTTAGCCCGTAGTCGTTTAGTTGAGTCTCATTTTGTGTGTTTGCTTGCATCATCATGTCTACCCGGAATGGAGTACCCTACCAACCTAGTCAAATCCAACCTGATTTAGAGGCCATGGTTAGAGCTCTTACTGAGAGTATGAACAAATTGAGTCAGGATGTGACTGCTACTGTTACCCAGTGTAAAGAACAAGTCCATGAGAATTTTACCCAGCTTAGGGATCGAGTCCAAGTACTTGAGAAACGTAGACATCAAAATTGGACCCCTGATCCAAAATTTAATAGGCCCCAACCTCATCCATGCCAGGAGCCTACGAGGACCTTATACCGTGATCCCGAGCATAACCTTAGGAAGCCTAACCATGATATCTATAGTGTGGATCGTGTCTATTGGAGGTCCTTACAATTCTAGACCAGTCACTCAACAACCCAAGTCTTCTAGATCAAACCATTTAGATCCACACCCATGCCCAAGTAAGGTCTCTACTAGCTTGAAACCCAGTGTGACCCAGGTTCCTATATTGCAAGAATGTTTGTTTTGTGGAGAAAGAGGCCATAAATCTAATCAGTGCCCATGCATAGGACTAGCTTGTGCATAGCTAAGTGGTAAGAATCATAAGGATGACATTAATGAGGGAGAACCCAAGCCTACCAATGAGGAAGAAAGGTTAGGTATGACAAGCCTAGAATCAGTTGACCCGATTACCACTGACCCGAAACCCATTGAAGATGGCATCGAGGAAGTATATGATGCTGGCTTGAGTCTAGTTGATGAATGTGAGGGGGAAGAACTTGAAGAATGTGACATTGATACTATTGGTTCCTTACCTGAGGAGACCTTGGAAAGCAACCAACTGATAGGACCTAGTTCAGAAATTCAAGAGATTTATGAGAACCGGGTTCCTTTAGTCAAATACCCCCAGGAAGAACTCATAGTGTTAGCCCGAGCTATTAGTTCGTACCCTCTAATGACAGTCATTCCCCAAGTACCAATTGAAGGTCTTTGCACTGAACTATTTAAGTTTGCCCACCCTATGGTAGATCCTCTCCTTAGGATGACTGAATCAAGCCTCTTACAATTGGACCTTGTCCCATGCCCAGCCACTAAGGTCTCTCCCGTAATCTCAGTTGAACATCCTTGTCTTGAACGGATTGGTTCACCCAGTCCTGTAGAAGTCCTCCTTATGGCCCCAGACCCCTTCCTTTGCATGGCTGACCTACCCTTCTATAGAGTATACCTTTCCACACCCATAGGTCAAATTTCAAGTCTTGAGGTCATCATCCATAGGCCCTTCCATGAATCATTCTTCAATCCAGTTCTTGAGAAAATGGATCATTATTTGCTTAGAGAACAAACTTTAACTGTTGCAATCACATGTCCTAGGCTTGCTTCCCGAACCATCTCTTGATCCATTCCTGGGAGTAGCAAACTTTTCCTTTCGAAAGGATGACCAGTTGACACTCATAGATCACCATTCAAACCTTCAGGTCACCACCTTTAGTCAACAGGTAATTCGTGACTCGCCTCATATTTCCTCCCTTTCTCTAGGACTTCCAATGCTTCTTACACCATCCAAGTATACTTTGTCGAAGTCTTTAGAGTGAACCACGTGTCAGAACCTATTAGGTTTGCCACCTACTTCTGGAAGACCTTATGGCACCTACTAGGCACCCATGATAAGTTTTCATGCTCTGCATGCCATCCTCCGACCCAAGGTCAAACCTAGAGAGTCGTAGTTTGTTAGATTTAGACCTAGGGTTCCTTTGAATAAAGTCCATTCTTTAGGAATGCATCGTCAGTCGAGTTTAGGACATTGACTCAGATTTTGGTTTGATTGAGAGCACCAGGAATTGGGATTTATATTTTGTTCAGGGCTGAAATTGCATTCAATGTTTCGATCAATAGGTCTATAGGCTAGAGTCCCTTTGAAATTGTTCATGAATACAAGCCTCACACACCACTTGATCTGATTTCACTATTAGTCCACACACACAAGTCTCTTGATGCACTTGCAAGCAAGTAACGGACTTGCATAAAGAAATTCATGCCAAAATAAATTTAAGTAATGAAACTTATAAGAAGTTGGCTGATTCTCAAAGGCGAGTCAAAACTTTTGTTGAGGGAGACTATGTAATGATTAGGTTAAGGCCTGAACGGTTTCCTCCTGGAATCATTAGAAAGTTACATGCTAGGAGAGCTAGACCATTTAGAGTGGTGAAGAGAGTAGGATCCAATGCCTATGTGCTTGAGTTACCTCCAGAACTAGGCATTAGCTCCACTTTCAACATTACAGACCTAGTAGAGTATAGGGAGCCAGCTGTGATTCCCGGTGAGGCTTTTGAACCTAATCCTGCTCTTGAGAGTGAACCTGACCCTGTGTGTCCACCAACAAACTGGCCTGTGAGGAAAGAGCAGATTGAAAAGATCCTGGACGATCAGGTTATCTTACTCGTAATCGAGGATACCAAAGATACCTGGTCCGATGGCTAGGAAGGCCAGATTCTGATGACTCTTGGATCTCCCGAGAAGAATTACAAGAGTTGGACCCAGACCTCTTGGAGAGATACCAGAGCCAACTTGATCCATACTCGACAGGGTCGAGTTCCTCCCACCCTGGGAGAATTGGTGTGGGACCCAGACTCAGAAGAAGACTTCAGAGCTCCATCTGGATCTCTGATTAACCTTGCCCGAAGAATTAAGGTTTTTTGGCTTGTAATAAGGGTTGACTTGATCAACTCAATTTTAGTTTGAGTCTGTATTACCTGTATTTTTATTTTGTTGAGTCATGTTGACTCAGTAGTGGACTAGGGCTTCAACCTGGGGTGTTACATTTTCTCCCAAGGCCAAGCAAGTGGGCGCCACACTCCCAGCCACACTCCCATCCATACGCCTGAGTCCAGGGGGTGCCACATCTCCATCTAGCAGGCTTTGGTCCCCACACCACAGATAGCAGCTCCCCTCTTTCATGCGACAATTGAGGAGAAATCCACCAGGGGTCCACAAATCAAGGGGGCGGCCCAAGACTTTCCAAAAGAACCAAACTATGAAAGGGAAGAAATTCTCTTGGAGAGAAATTCAAGGAGGCGCCCATTACCTGCCAGAAATACTCAAAACAAGTTAGAAGGAGCCATAACTTGGGGAGAAAGAAAAGAAGGTATCCAAAAAGGGTTGAGCCATGGAAGAAAGGAGATTTCTCTTGAAAAGCAAGGTTAGGAGGCGCCCTAATCATTCCAACTAAAGCCAGATATAAAAGGCAACAAATTTTCTCTTGGAGGGCAAGGTTATGAGGCGCCCAAACTGATGGGGAACTAATATGCATGCAATTTTTTTTGTATGTTTTACATGTTGAGTTAGGTGATTAATTCCCAAATTTTAGATCAAAATTATTTGTAGGAATTTTGTATGAATTTTTTGAAGATCAGCATGCAGATTAGGACCTAGAAAAGTAGCAAAGAAGGACCGCCGGGGCTGAGAAGCCTCGGTTAGGGCAAGTTCTCCTACAATAAAACTACTGGAGGTAGAGGGGTTGTACCTGACAATGTCTGTGAAGATCGCAACGAAGGGGTCTCTCGTTCCTCGATGGATGCGGCCTGGAAAACCGAGCCAAAGACCCGCGGATACCCGGCTTTCTGCTCGATGATCCGATTGAGGCTTGGCTGGAGTCGTTGGATTCGTAGGAACTCAGGGACCTGCAAACGACCTGTCACGGGTTAGAAAACTCACAAAGGAACAAGAAAACAAAGGAAAAACAGCAAGGGATGCTTCTTTTGGAGTGGGCATCCAGGGATCTGAGATGCTTGTTGGCAGCAGGAAGATGATTGCAGCACTGGGAAGAAGAACTCTCGCAAACCCCTTTATGCACACAGCAGGGTATCACACAACTCAATAAAAGAACTCAAGGTTTTCATTCATCAAAATTTCTCCTCATACAAGAGGCTAGGGTCCCTTAAATAGACCCTTAACTTGGGCTCCAAGTAAGGGTACATAAGTCTTTACATAAGAATCCTTTTCCCTCTCAAACCCTAGCTAGAAATAAGGAAATATTAGGTAGAAAAATCCCTAAAATTTTTCTTGACTTGGTCAAGACTCCAAGGATGCCTAGGGGGGCGTGTTGGGCTTCTAGGAGCAGCAAAAGGCCGGCCCAAAGGGGCCCGGGTGCATGGGTTTGGGCCTCTGGAAGCTGGGGTGGCCTGGTAGCAGGTAGCAGGAATATTTCCTGGTATCTTGCTTCTTAGGGGCTTGGGCTTGGCACCTGGGCTTGATTTCATTGGGCTAGGATGCAGATGGACCTCTGGAATCATGGATGCCCTTATTTATGAATATACTTTGGCATCTGGAAGGGAATCTGGGCATCTGGGAGGGCATCTGCAAGGAATCAGGGTTTCTGATTTTTCTCCTGGGGTCTTCAAATCTTCAAGCTGGGTTGGACTTGGGCTAAACTTCCATGTCTTCAATCTGGTTGGACTTGGTCTTCACTTGTATATATAGTCTTGAGTCTTCAGTATGCTTGGACAGGACTCAAAAAAATAAAATTAGCTCAACATGAGCTAACTAGCATGGACTGAACTAGCTCAACATGAGCTGACTAGTACAGAACTGAAATAACAACTAAAATGGACTCAGATGAGCTAAGCCCTTATTACAGATAGATTCATAAATTATTGATCAATTTACAAAGGGTTGAAAAAGCCTCTGTCTTATTCTGGTGCCTCAGGTGTCCCCACCAATTCTCCCGGGGTGGGAGGAACTCGACCCTGTCGAGTGAAGGTTAGACTGGCTCACATATCTCTCGAGAAGGTCTGGGTTGAGGCGTTGCAAGTCCTCTCGAGAAATCCACGAATCGTCCGACTCTGGCCGGCCTTGCCATCGGACCAGGAAGCGTTGATAGTCATGGCCCTGGGTCGTGATGGCTTGATTGTCCAGGATACGCTCGATCCGTTCTCCTCTCTCAGGCCAAATTTGTTTGTGGACACTCTAGGTTAGGGTCACTCACAATGAAAAGGAATAGGTCCAAAGGCCTCACTAGGTAGCACTGCCGGTTCCCTATACTCAACCAGGTCTGTAATATTGAAGGTAGAACTAATGCCCAAATCCGAAGGCAAGTCTAACACCTAGGCATTTGATCCAACCTTCTCTATCACTTTGAAAGGTCCGGCTCTGCGAGCATGAAGCTTCTTTTAGGCCTAAGCCTAACCAAGATAAAATCCACTACATCAAATTTTTTTTTGATCCATCTTCGGGAATTAGCCAGTTGTTTTAACATTAGTGCGGGTGGTGAACATGCTAGGCACATGCAGACTCCTAACAAGATGATGCAAAGGACTCAAACCTACACCTAGCTGACTCGACTAAGAGGTTATTAGGTCTTAACTACCACTTGGGCATGGGGGCATGAGTCGTGGTTGATGGATGACATGCAGAAGAAAATTTGCTAGTAACTCCTAATAAGTGCCAGAGGGTCTGCCAAAAGTAGGTAGCAAATGGGATGGGCTCTATGGATCCTTGCAACCTAGTAACCTCAACAAAATGTAACCTAATAGTTCTAGACACATGAGAAAACTCAGGAAAGGGTAGAAAATAGGAAGTGGGTTCAGAATTACTCTGGTAGGGTGGAGAAAAAGGTTCTGGGTTAGTTGGATAAAGTAGAATCAAAGAAGGCATGTCAGGGACTAATCCTAGACTAATGAGGTTAACCTTATGGGGTTGCGATATATCTACGGGGTTTGTATAATGGAAGGATGGGTTATTAATCTCAGGGAAGAGGTCCTTAATGGAAACTATAGGAGGAGGCTCATCTTGAAGGTATAGATTCAAAGAGATCAGGTCCTAATAAATTCTTCAGGTTCTTGTATTTTAGGACAAGACTCTATAATTTGGCTCTCCTCTATGGTTTCCTCAAGTAAGGCTCTAGTAGCAGTACCTAGGTTCTCTTCCTCTATTTGTTCTTCCATTATAGCTTTAGGTTGGATATGGTCAAGGTCAACTAGCTCTGGGTTGGTTTCTACCTGGGTATCTACTGGGTCAGCTAATTCTAGGTCTACTAAAGGTGTCTCCTCTTCTCCCTCATACTCATCCACTAGGCTCACATCAGCTTCATACACTTCCGTGTTAATGTAAGCCTTGTGAATCTCAGGAATGGTTGGAGAAGGTCGGCTAGCAGGAAATTGGTTAGGTTCTGGTCTCTGATTATGGGTACTACTCATAGTAGGTTCAGGTTGTATAAGAGGTAGTGGCTCACTATTGGGTTCATATTTAGGGATACTAATCCTATGGGGTTCAAGTTGACTAGGGGAAGCATGACTAGTACTAGGCTGATACTTAGGGGTTATGGGTTCTCTAGGCTCATAGGACAAGGGTGCAGATCTATGGGTCATGGGATTATAGGATATGGGGTCATATGATTTTGGGTCAGCTTTATGATCAGGTTCTAAGGATGGATCAAGGTATGGGGTCCTCCTAAGGTTGGGCTCTCTATATGGGTCAGGATATTGGGTCCTCCTAGGATGGACTCCCTATATGGGTCAGAATACTGGGTTCTCCTAGGGTTGGACTCCCTATATAGGTCAGAATATTGGGTCCTCCCTAGGGTTGGACTCCCTATATGGGTCAGAATATTGGATGTTGGGTCTACTAGGCTCATAGGGTGTGGGTGCATAGGATCTATGATCATGGGTTCTAGAGTCATAGGATCTAGGTTCATAGGTAAAGGATTCATAAGATCTATAGGTTGTAGGTATACTAGGCTTGTAGGGAGAGGGTAAATAGGATCTATCTTCCTGGTCTATAAAATCCTGATTGAGTCTTCTAGGACTAACCTTAGGGATTGGGTCATGACGATGGGCTCTCCTAGGTTCAGCCTCAAGGTATGGATCAGGGTTGGGGTCCTCCTAGGTTGAGGATTGTAGTACGGGTCAGGATAAGGGGCTCTCCTAGGTTCGACCTCATGGTATAGATCAGGGTTTGGGGTCCTCCTAGGTTGAGGGGAGTCAGGATTTGGCTCAGACTGTGACCCATGGGTTTTTCTTGGGGTCCCTACCCGGACTTTTAACTGATCAAACCTATTGGCACGATGGTCAATTCTATCATTGGTTTGAATACGAGACTGAGTTAACTGGGTCATCTGGATAGTTATCTGGGCAATTTGATCAGCTAGGGCTTTTATTTGGGCTTGTAAATTTTCCATGGGTTCAGACATTTATGAAGGAGGTGGGTGATATGAAACTCCTGATCTAGTGCTCATGCAAGACTCGATCAGACCGACTATAGCTGACTAGACCTAAAGTCCAAACTAGATGCTCAATCAGGGTGGCAAACTAGTCTATAGTAACCCTGTACTCAGCCAGGCAGGTGTAGGGGAGTGTTAGGTCCCTGATTGCCAATCCTAGACACCAATCAGAGATTGGCCAGGTAGGCGGACCAGCACACAAGCCCTTCGGGATTGAATCCCTAAACCACCGTTCTAGACACTAAGCACAAGGCACACACAGGTTAACTTGACACAGTGATCTAACACTAGCCCGGACCCGACCAGTTGGTGTCCCTAGCCCACTAGGGCAAATTAAGTCTAATTAATTTTAGGTTAAGGCTTGGGACTGAATGCAAGGGATGTGGTTTTGGGCTAAGGAGAGGTGATCAAATCCTCCCCCCATCTGATATAGCAAGAGTGCCCTTAAAAGTAAATTATGCAATGATGGCAGGCAGATGAGGATGCAAATTAGGGTTTAGGTATTTTTTTTTTTTTTGGTATTTTGGAAAATATGTATATTTTTTTTTTTTGGTATTTTTTTAAATAGAATAAAACTTGCAAATCATGGCCTAATATACTGGAAATATACTAAAATTAAGAAATATGCAAAACTCCTAAACAAAACCCTAAAACTTCAAACTTGTCTTACTAAAAAAAACAGAGCCAAAAATTTGCAGGCCCTATTTTGGCTCGCAGAAAATTCACAGGCCATAATAAATATGAAAAAAATTTTAAAATTACTGTGAATTATGATAAATCCAGGAAAATAAATTTCAGAATTTTTTGAGTTTTAACAGGGAGAAATAATTAAAATGATAGAGTATATACAGACTGAAAAATTGCAGAAAACAAGCCCTAATCTAAGCTCTGATACCAAATGATGCGGAACTAATATGCATGCAATTTTTTTTGTATGTTTTACATGTTGAGTTAGGTGATTAATTCCTAAATTTTAGATCAAAATTATTTGTAGGGAATTTTGTATGAATTTTTTGAAGATCAGCATGCAGATTAGGACCTAGAAAAGTAGCAAAGAAGGACCGCCGGGGCTGAGAAGCCTCGGTTAGGGCAAGTTCTCCTACAATAAAACTACTGGAGGTAGAGGGGTGTACCTGACAATGTCTGTGAAGATCGCAACGAAGGGGTCTCTCGTTCCTCGACGGATGCGGCCTGGAAAACCGAGCCAAGACCCGCGGATACCCGGCTTTCTGCTCGATGATCCGATTGAGGCTTGGCTGGAGTCGTTGGATTCGTAGGAACTCAGGGACCTGCAACGACCTGTCACGGGTTAGAAACTCACAAAGGAACAAGAAAACAAAGGAAAAACAGCAAGGGAATGCTTCTTTTGGAGTGGGCATCCAGGGATCTGAGATGCTTGTTGGTAGCAGGAAGATGATTGCAGCACTGGGAAGAAGAACTCTCGCAAACCCCTTTATGCACATAGCAGGGTATCACACAACTCAATAAAAGAACTCAAGGTTTTCATTCATCAAAATTTCTCCTCATACAAGAGGCTAGGGTCCCTTAAATAGACCCTTAACCTTGGGCTCCAAGTAAGGGTACATAAGTCTTTACATAAGAATCCTTTTCCCTCTCAAACCTAGCTAGAAAATAAGAAAATATTAGGTAGAAAAATCCCTAAAATTTTTCTTGACTTGGTCAAGACTCCAAGGACGCCTAGGGGGGCGTGTTGGGCTTCTAGGAGCAGCAAAAGGCCGGCCCAAAGGGGCCCGGGTGCATGGGTTTGGGCCTCTGGAAGCTGGGGTGGCCTGGTAGCCAGGTAGCAGGAATATTCCCTGGTATCTTGCTTCTTAGGGGCTTGGGCTTGGCACCTGGGCTTGATTTCATTGGGCTAGGATGCAGATGGACCTCTGGAATCATGGATGCCCTTATTTATGAATATACTTTGGCATCTGGAAGGGAATCTGGGCATCTGGAGGGCATCTGCAAGGAATCAGGGTTTCTGATTTTTCTCCTGGGGTCTTCAAATCTTCAAGCTGGTTGGACTTGGGCTAAACTTCCATGTCTCAATCTGGTTGGACTTGGTCTTCACTTGTATAATATAGTCTTGAGTCTTCAGTATGCTTGGACAGGACTCAAAAAAAATAAAATTAGCTCAACATGAGCTAACTAGCATTGGACTGAACTGGCTCAACATGAGCTGACTAGTACAGAACTGAAATAACAACTAAAATGGACTCAGATGAGCTAAGCCCTTATTACAGATAGATTCATAAATTATTGATCAATTTACAAAGGGTTGAAAAAGCCTCTGTCTTATTCTGGTGCCTCAGGTGTCCCCACCACAAATACTTCCAGATAAGGCCAAGCATAGAAGGAAAAAATATTTTCTTGGAGGTCAAGACAAGGAGGCGCCACCCACTTTCCTTTTGAAGCTTAAATCAACTTTGGAATTAATTGGCCGACCATATGAGTAGGGATTGATATCCTAATTTTAAGATCCCCTCCTTTAGTCCCATATGGGAAGATGTAAAACCCTACTCTCTGTAATGGCCTATAAATTAACCCCCATGTAAGTTTGAAAGAAATCAGATGAATGACACCAAATTTTTTTTTGAGCAAACTTGTGTTTTTCTCTCTTCCGCACTTGCATCCAGGTGTTGAGCTCCGTAAGGGAGTAAATCCGGGTTCCCCAGGAAACCTTGAGGAGGTGTGAGATCTCCAAAACCCCAACCTTAGGTTAGCCACTTCACTCCCAAACCCTAGCCGCCCATCACCTTTCTCTTTCCACCAAGCCCTAGCATATCCCACTTCTCATGGCCATCCTCTTCAAGTCAAGGCCGACCACCAGCATCCGGGTCCAGTCCGGATACTTCAGATCTACAGCAATTCTAAGAGGAAGTCAGATCAGCCTCCAGGAGAATCCTGATTTCAGCAACTTTAGCTTTCAAGTTCTTCAACCTGGTAAATCTTTTCTTGAGTATCTGAATTCCATCATTTGTTCCTCTTCTTTCCCAGATCTTGAGTCCAGGAGAAGCCGACCAAACCAACAAGACCAGTATTGGAGGATCCATTGTGAAGGTATACGAATCCGAGGATCCAACAATCTGCTCGAGAGAGTTCTTCCACCAAACTTTGTGAAGATCACTGTCTGGTTGGTAACCCATCTCTCCTCTCTATTTTGTCCTGTTGAAAGTTCAGAGCGAAACCCTAGGTCTGGGAGTTTCTCAACCCCTAGCGATCCGTTACTTCTGAACTACTCTGATAATTTAGCTTCTTCTAAATTGTGCTTTCAATTCTTACCTAGTTTCCTTCTACTTAGTTTAACTTTACTTTGAGTCGAAGCCAATTTCTGAAACATATATATATAAAAAAAAAAGAATTAATCTTAATTTTACTTCCGCATACGCTTCTTTGTTCTTGTTCTGCATCATTTTTGGTATCAGAGCTTTCGTTCTGCATCAATTTTGTATCAGAGCCCTATCTAGGGTTTCTGTTTTGATTGCTTGTTTGAGTCTCTCTCTTTTTACTTTGTCTGCTCGAAGTAGACTCCCCAGGACATCCGGTCCTAGGAATGAAGCGAGGTGCAAACCTCCTCTTCCCATTCCACGGGGTGTTCCTAGGGCGTGTAGGGGATCCGTTGGGTTATAACTTCGTAGCAGGAATTGTAAACGGGGAAGTGCTCTATTTTCAGCCCGTAATTATCCTGTTGTAGGAATTATTCTCACTGTAGGAAACTCCAAAGTCGGTGATTTTTGTTTTTCTGAAACCAGTATAATTGAATCTAATTTATGTAATTTTCTCATGATTTATTGGTCTCTGTACGATTTCTGAGAATAAACTATACAACTCTATTTTTGTGTTCTGCAATCCATTTATTTTTGAGTGTTCATCTCTTAATTCGTCTAAGGGTATTTGAGCATCTAAGATAAGGGGAGGAGTTGATAACCTCTCCTTAGCCCAAAACCACCACCCCTTCATTCGAACCTAAGCCTTTAATCTAAAAATTGATTAGACCTAATTGCTCTAGTGGGCTAGGGACATCAACAAGTCGGTCAAGGCTAGTGTTGAGTCAGTTTGCCTGGTTACTCTGTGTGTGCTTTGTACTCAGTGTCTAGAACGGTGGTTCAGGGATTCCATCCCGAAGTGCTTGTGTGCTGGCGCCTACCTGGCCAATCTCTGATTGGTGTCTAGGATTGGCATTCAGGGACCTAACACTCCCCTTACACCTGCCTGGTTGAGTCCTGAGTTACTACAGGCTAGCTTGCCACTCTGATTGGACATCTAGTTTGGGCTCTAGGTCTAATTAGCCCGTAGTCGTTCAGTTGAGTCTCATTTTGTGTGTTTGCTTGCATCATCATGTCTACCCGGAATGGAGTACCCTACCAACCTAGTCAAATCCAACCTGATTTAGTGGCCATGGTTAGGCTCTTACTGAGAGTATGAACAATTGAGTCAGGATGTGACTGCTACTGTTACCCAGTGTAAAGAACAAGTCCATGAGAATTTTACCCAGCTTAGGGATCGAGTCCAAGTACTTGAGAAACGTAGACATCAAAATTAGACCCCTGATCCAAAATTTAATAGGCCCCAACTCATCCATGCAGGAGCCTAGGAGGACCTTATACCGTGATCCCGAGCATAACCTTAGGAAGCCTAACCATGATATCTATAGTGTGGATCGTGTCTATGAGAGGTCCTTACAATATTCTAGACCAGTCACTCAACAACCCAAGTCTTCTAGATCAAACCATTTAGATCCACACCCATGCCCAAGTAAGGTCTCTACTAGCTTGAAACCAGTGTGACCAGGTTCCTATATCGCAAGAATGTTTGTTTGTGGAGAAAGAGGCCATAAATCTAGTCAGTGCCCATGTGGTAACTTTTCTGACACCTCTAGCTTCAAATCCCGAAGCTCTAAAGGATCGATAGGCCATGCTTTCACGGTTCGTATTCGTACTGGAAATCAGAATCAAATGAGCTTTTACCCTTTGTTCCACACGAGATTCTATTCTCGTTGAGCTCATCTTAGGACACCTGCGTTATCTTTTAACAGATGTGCCGCCCCAGCCAAACTCCCCACCTGACAATGTCTTCCGCCCGGATCGGCCCGCCGAGGGCTGGCCTTGGAGACAAAAGGAGGGGCCGGGCCCCACTTCCGACACACGGAATAAGTAAAATAATGTTAAAAGTAGTGGTATTTCACTTGCGCCGGCCGGGCCGGCCCCACTTATCCTACACCTCTCAGGTCATTTCACAAAAGTCGGACTAGAGTCAAGCTCAACAGGGTCTTCTTTCCCCGCTGATTCTGCCAAGCTCGTTCCCTGGCTGTGGTTTCGCCGGATAGTAGACAGGGACAGTGGGAATCTCGTTAATCCATTCATGCGCAACACTAATTAGATGACGAGGCATTGGCTACCTTAAGAGAGTCATAGTTACTCCCGCCGTTACCCGCGCTTGGTTGAATTTCTTCACTTGACATTCAGAGCACTGGGCAGAAATCACATTGCGTGAGCATCCGCGAGGACCATCGCAATGCTTTGTTTTAATTAAACAGTCGGATTACCCTTGTCCGTACTAGTTCTGAGTCGGATTCCCCGTGTCCTGGCAGCGCCCGGCGCGGGGCACCGGACCCGCGCACGCCCGTGCCCATGCGCATGCCCTGGGACTCGAGCCCGGCAGTGCCAGGACCCGTGCATGCCCGCGCCCTTGCGCGCGCCCGTGGACTCGAGCCCGGCGGTGCCGGGACCCGCGCACGCCCATGCCATGACTCGGGCGCGCTCGCGCGCCCGGTGACCCGTGCACTCCCGTGCCATGACCCGCGCCCACCGCCGTGCCATGACCCAGGCGCGCACGCTCGGTGACCCGCGCACGCCCGTGCCCTGACCCGTGCACGCCCGCGCGCTGCTCCTTGCGCCCGGCAGCGTCGTGACCCACCCGCGCACGCCCTGCTCTTGCACACGCTCGGGGCCTTGCGCCCGCCGGTGCCATGACCCGTGCACGCCCGCGCCCGGCCCCTTGCGCCCGGCGGTGCCACGACCCGCGCACGCTCGGGGCCTTGCACCGCCAATGCCATGACCCGCGCACGCCCGCTCCCTTGCGCGCGGCCGTGGCCTTGCGCCCGGCGGTGCCGCGACCCGTGCACGCCCGCACCCGGTGCCCGCGCCCGGCGGTGCCGTGACCCACTCACGCCCGTGCCAAGACCCGCGCGCACAGCCCGGTGCTATGCACCGGCCCGTGCCATGACCAGCGCGCGCCGTGCCAGGACCGGCACGCGCCGTGCCCTTGTGCGAGCTCGGTGCCTCGCACCCGCCAGTGCCGTGACCGGCGCACGCCCTTTGGCACGACCCGCGCGCGCGTCGGGTGACACGCGCCAGGCGGCCCCGTGACCCGCGCGCGCCCGTGCCATGACCCGCGCGCGCCCGTGCCATGACCCGCACGCGCCCGTGCCATGACCCCGCGCGCGCCCTGTCATGACCCGCGCCGCCCGTGCATGACCCGCGCGCGC